>JAYJMB010054900.1:0-27985 GCA_036873735.1 Pouteria campechiana
AAACGTATACATAGGTATGCTACATACATATATATATGTATACATATATATATGTATGTGTATATGTATATGTACATATATACATATATATATCTATATCTATAAATGTGTCTGAATATATACTTATAAATATGTATATGTAGAGAAAGATAGATACATATATATGTATATGTATATATATAGATCTCTTTCTCTCTCTCTCTCGCTCTCTCTTTCTATATATATATGTGTGTGTGTGTGTGTGTGTACATATATATATATGTATGAAAAAGCCTCTAAACAACCGATTGTTGAGTTATTTTTGGCAACCAAGCCAAGAGTTGTCCGATTTCGCTCTAGAGATTAGAGTTGTCGATTGCTGAGTGTTACTTTACATAGCGTCATCCGTGCGCAGGAGATGTTGTTCCCCAAAACGTCGAATGTTGCATTTTTGACGCATGTATTCCCAAGCAAGTCTTCATTCCATCCCAAAGCTCCTGCGCAACCAGCTTGCTTCACAACTCCAACAACCGACTTCCTCAAATCGAGATCCAGATCATTACAGACAACGCTCTTCCAGGTGCAACGAGAAAACCCCAAATCTTCTTTTTCCTTTCTCTTCCTCCTGCTCTTGCAAAGAGAAAACCCCAAATCCAAGAAAACCCCAAACTTCGAATCGGAAATATCTTGCGCTCTTTCTCCCTCTTCCTCCCACTCCTGCCATTTGAGAATAGCAATAGCTTTTCCCTCCGATGAAGGAGCCCTTCCCTCAGACCCAACCCCAAGAAGCCCTTTCCTCCGACGAAGTCTAACCCCGACCGCTTGTCAAAGTCTAATGAGGGAGTTGATCACTTTTGAGGCATTGGTATTTTCCTGTTTGTTGAAATTTCAGTTTAATCATCATAACTCATGTTGGTTGATGTTGTGTGATCTTATATGGTTGGATGGCTTGTTTTCAGTTTTGTTGTCATTTTGTTTAATTTATTGAAAATGTTAGCATGCCCATAAGAAAGAAATGTGATGTTGTAACAAATACACGTCTAAAGGTGACTTATCACTTGTTAAGCAACAATGTGATTTTCCAACTACTCTCTTGTTAAAGATAATATGTCACATCTATCATCACTGACAATTGTTAGTTATGAGAAATTCACAAAAAATGTGATTTTCCAACCACTCTGATTTTTATTTTATCATCTGTAGGCATCATTTACAAAAAGTCAATGGAGTCATCTAGTCACGAAAAAATTGATGATGAGGACATGTCTAAAGTTGTAGAAGTCAATGTTAATGTTTTATCAAAAGGTGCAGATACATCAGATACAACAATAAGCGTCATCCCAATAGCCGTTAATGATATAAAACGCAGCCTAGGGAGAAAGTTTTATACTAAAAATGATGCATACGAGTTTTATAATCATTATGCGAAGTGTTGCGGATTTAGTATTAAAAAGGATCAAACAAAGAGGTTAGAAAAGTGGAGAAAATTCTCGTCGTATTTTTAGATGTTCAAAATCTGGAATACAAGTTGAAAAGTGTATGAGACATGAGGATTGGCAGGTTAAGGCACGAAATATAACCCGTTATAATTGTGGTGCTGCCCTAACCATAAATAAGAGGCCTAATGACATTGAATGGACAATTACAAAATTTGTGGAAGATCATAATCATAAGTGTGAAACTTCTATTAAGTCACATTGCCTGGGATCACACAGAAGAGTTCCAGATGTTTAATTGGATCTTGTGAAAGGCTTTAAAGATATGGGTATGGGAGTTGCTAGAAGGGTACGAAAGAGCAGCCGAGAAAAGGTCAACTGCAAGCTGATTTTGCTACCTTGTATGGAATGCCTGTCATGAAAACAGAGCATGCAATTGAAGTTGAGATTGCAAGAACCTACACTCGTGAGGTATTTAAAGAGTTTAGATAGAATTTGAGAAAAACAATGATTATAATGCTGAGCTTAAATAGGTGAATGATGATATTGAGTTATGGCATGTATTTAGGTTTGGTAATAAGCAAACCGAGAAAAAACATTTGGTGGAGTGGAATGCAAATAAAGCAATTGCAAATTGTCTTTGTCAACTATTTTTATTTAATGGCATTGCATGCAAGCATATTATTGCTTTGTTTCGATTTAAAGAAATTTTCAATATGCCTTCAAGCCATATATTAAAGCGATGGACACACAATGCAAAAGTTAGAATCTCAAATGTTACATCTTCATCCACAAGAAAAATAGAAGAATCTGGTATGCTGCATGGGTTTGTGTTAGGACAACAATGGAAATAATTCTTAAATGAAGGGATAAAGCAAATGTCAGTGTATGAGATAATACAAGATCTATTTGAGAAAGGAAAGACTGCTATTTTGGAGTTGCCTAAAGACGATAGTGAATAGGGAGCTATGGGAAATCATGTTGGGTAAGAATAAATGACGGAATTAGTTGAAGAGTATGATGGGGATAATTTCATGGTAAGTGGAGGCGGCACTGATGGAATTTTTTTTTCACAAGCATTTGGCACACCTGGAAAGTTATCTATACTGGATTCTCAATCTTGTGGTATCCTTGACCCACATATAGTTTAAAGAAATGGACGAACAAATAAGAGATATAAATCGTCACTAGAGCAACCAAAAGCTGTTGGTCAACTATGTCATGAGTATTGGAAGGTGGTGGTGGGGCATGATAAAAGAACATGTCGTTTATATAAAGTGGACAGTGCACCAGAAAATGAAGAAGGTGAAATTCAAATGCCTAGGGGTAGGTAGAGGAACATTTCGTGGAAGAGGAGGTTGATTACTAATACTTGTCTTTTATATTGCATATAAGTTTATTTTGATTTATTCACATTTAATTCTGGTTATCATTGTCTTGCAGGTGGCATATCTCAAATACATTAAACGGATCATGCTTATGGGGTTACTAGCAACCTCAATAGCAGCAATGTTAGTTGGAGAAGACCCCATTGTAAATGTGGTATAGAAGTTATTCTATTGACCTCTATTACAACAAAAAATCGAAGAAGGTATTTTTTTCATTGCCCTTGTTATTTTGTACATAGTACCTTAATATAATATTTACATTGGACATAAATGATAACACCCTAACATATGTGTTTTATATGTAGGATGGAAACAAGTCATGCAATTTTTTGAATGGCTTGATCATCAAGTTATACTACAACAGCATAATCCAAGCTTTAGGGAAGACCATGATGGAAACAAGGAAGTCAAAAGTCCACAACAGTCTGCTACTGTGAATGAGGATATTAAAAAAGAGTTGAAGATGTTAAACTTAAAGTTTGCAGTAGTTGAGGAAAGGCTTCACAAGTTAACATTTTTTATGAAGTTGATCTGTGTCCTCTTAGTTTTTGTTATCTGGAGCAATCTTATGTAATAAGCTTAGCTGATTTAGTACATTTTTATTTTTGGTAATGATGGGTGTGCCATTAAGACTTATTGTTTAAGCTTGTAGCTGTCTTTTCTTCGCATGCAACTGAAGTTAGGTGATGAGTGAAATTTATTCACTTAGATTGATTACTATCTAAACCTGTCATTTGCTAATTCTTGAGAATTTTCATGAGAAATTTAAGAAGTTTTTGTGTGTTTATAGGACATTAGAAAGATGGAATTAAGCATGGAGAAAAGAGGCTAAGCAACTAGCAAGTTTGGAGAATGGAAACAACAACTGAACAAGAGAAAAAGTTGGACAGCAAAAATTAGGGCTGCGGCCCCAGAAAACAAGGCCACAACTCTAAAACATCATGTAGTGAGATGGCATAAGCAGCAAAAAATGAGGCCGCGGCTCCAATTTTCTGAGCCGCAGCACCAAGTGGGAAGAAAGATCTAGATTTTTGGCAAAAGCTTTGAAAAATTGCAAATGCTCAACCCTAATGGAGGGGGCTATAAAAAGGACGCAAGGGCACGTTTTTAGGAGCTTTTTGGCAAGGGTTAGCAGTTGAAAACAGTGTAAAAGGTAGCAACATAAGACTTTGAGGGGAGATCTCTCTTACAATTAGAGCAAGTTGTCAAAAGAGCAAGAGGAGGCAGAGCATTACGTTGAAAAGAGTTTTCCTTGATCCCTTCTTATTCTTTTTCATTCTTTTATGTTTCTTAATTATGTATAACGCAATGTGTATGGTTTTCCTTGATTCCATCATGAGCTAAGTACTTTAATCTAGGGGAACAATGTAGCCAGATAATGATTATTTGGTTTCATTATGCTTAATGCGTTTCTTTGTTTGTTCATTATTTGTGTTGAGTATTTAATCCAATATTAATGCTTGTGAAAGAATGTTAGCCCTTTCAACATGGTATATGATTCAATTTGAGGCTGAGGTGATAATCGAATTAGACTATGATTAACCACTATAAGATGATCACGATGATAGAGATATCCATAAAGCTTATGCAACATTACAGGTTTCTTGATCTTAATGCATCTTGATTGGTTTGTGATTTTCACAGAAATGTAGGAAATTAGCTAATTGAGATAGGTTGTTATGACTTGAGAAAGAATAGCAATTAATCAAGAGAAACTTGTTGTCAACATAGGAGTAAATATTGATTGTTAAAGTGATAAAACTAAATATGATTAATCAGGTGAAATCGGAAGCCCCTAGATGTTTTAATTATTACCTCTTTATATTTATCTATAATCCACATCATTGCCAGAGTTTATTAATCTAAATCTTTTCTATTTACATTCAGATATCACAATTTAATCATTCAAACAGAATTTAGAGTTAGATTAGTTGGTACTTAGCATACATACATCCTCATGAGAACGATATCTTACGCACTCTTTATTACTTGTTCACAACACGTGGACTTCTGTTAAGAAAAATCCGCAGTACTAGGCTCTATGATGGCAATGAATACATATTGTAAGCTTTTTATGCTTAGTCATTGTAAAATATTTGAGTGCAATTTTAAAGTAATAGGCCTTCTTGAGTGTAAAATATTATGCTTAAGGCAATCTACATACACTTTCTTGATGTTGTTTTCTATTGTTTCATTGGTGTAGTTAGAATGTAAAGACTATCAATGATACATCTTTTCTAAGGCACCACTAGGTATTTAGTTGAAGTACTGTGAATTATGGTTAGTATGCAGCTGAAAACCAAGTGAAGTGGTAAACAACAGAAGTAATGAGAACGTACGTAAGATCGCCAGTCAAAAGAAAAAAAAATTACAAGTTCTGAAGAGTGTGAAAGGCAAAGAGGTCGTCTTCAGCAATTCTAATGAACTCATGAGTGCAAAATGCACTTCTGATGAAATTTTGATGGAGTTCTGATGAACTTCTGAACTCCATTTTAAGCTGCGATACTCAAGTGATCCTCCTGCATCCATTTCGAAGTGCAAAATGCACTTCTGACGAACTTCTAATGAAGTTCTGATGGAGTTCTAATGAACTTTTGATGTCCATTTTGAGCTGCGAGACTCAAGTGATCCTCCTACATTTATTTCTAAGTGTAAAATGCACTTCTGAGCTACTTCTGATGAAGTTCTGATGGGGTTCTGATGAACTTATGAACTCCATTTTGAGCTGCGATACTCAAGTGATCCTCCCGCATCCATTTCAAAGTGCAAAATGCACTTCTGACGAACTTCTAATGAAGTTCTGATAGAGTTATAATGAACTTCTGGTGTCCGTTTTGAGCCGTGACACTCAAGTGATCCTCCTGCATCCATTTCTAAGTGCAAAATGCACTTCTGAACTACTTCTGATGAAGTTCTGATGGGGTTCTGATGAACTTATGAACTCCATTTTGAGCCGCGATACTCAAGTGATTCTCCTGCATCCATTTCAAAGTGCAAAATGCACTTCTGACAAACTTCTAGTGAAGTTCTGATGGAGTTCTAATGAACTTCTGATGTCTGTTTTGAGCCACGACACTCAAGTGATCCTCCTGCATCCATTTCTAAGTGCAAAATGCACTTCTGAACTACTTCTGATGAAATTCTGACGGAGTTCTGATGAACTTCTGAACTCCATTTTGAGCTGCGACACTCAGGTGATCCTCTTGCATCCATTTCAAAGTGCAAAATGCACTTATGATGAACTTCTAATAGAGTTTTGATGAACTTCTGATAGAGTTTTGATGAACTTCTGATGTCTGTTTTGAGCTGCAACACTCAAGTGATCCGAAAGGCATCTATTTCTAAGTGCAAAATGCAGTTCTAATGAAGTTATGATGGAGTTCTAATGAACTTCTGATGTCTGTTTTGAGCCGCGACGCTCAAGTGATCCATAAGGCATCCATTTTTAAGTGCAAAATGCATTTCTGATGAACTCCTGGTGAAGTTTTGATGGACTTTTGATGAACGTCTAATGTCCGTTTTGAGCCGTGACACTCAAGTGATCTGGAAGGCATACATTTCTAAGTGCAAAATGCACTTATGATGAACTTTTGATGGAGTTCTAATAAACTGCTAATGTCCGTTTTGAGCCACGACACTCAAGTGATCCATAAGGCATCCATTTCTAACCGCAAAATGCACTTCTAATGAACTTTTGATGAAGTTCTGATGTCTATTTTGAGCTCTGACACTCAAGTGATCTAGAAGGCATCCATTTCTAAGTGCAAAATGCACTTCTAATGAACTTTTGATGAAGTTCTGATGAACTTCTAATGTCCGTTTTGAGCCGCGACACTCAAGTGATTCGGAAGGCATCCATTTCTACGTGCAAAATGCACTTCTAATGAAGTTCTGATGAACTTTTGATATCTGTTTTGAGCTGCGACACTCAAGTGATCCGGAAGCATCCATTTCAAACAAAGAACAAGAGCCGCGACATTAAAATTGACAACTGCAGCATTCACTCAACTCCCTCAGCATCAACCTGGTTCCAACAAACCAAAGTTGCGGCATCATCATTTAGCGCCACGGCATTTGTGTGCTGCATCAACGTAACACACCTTCTAGCGAAATGAGAGTCGCAGCAACCGTTCAAATTGTAGATGCACAGTTACCAAAATCACGTTTGTTTCCACGTTCAAATAGAAGGCCTCTCCCCTTTGTCAGTTAAACCCTTCCACTTTCGTCCACCCCTTTTGCATCAACATTCCCCATTACCCATCCTCTCTCAAAACTTAGTTACCCCTCACCCTCGAATCCAAAGAGTTGCATCGACAACTTCCAAAATCCTTCGTTCTTGTAGAGCAACAGCTGCCTTTCATCCATCTTCCAAGGATGTATGTCACTCAGCAGTTAGCCATTACATGGGTCATTACAATCATTATATGCAGCTTAATTCTGATAAACCAAAGAAACCCAAAAAGAAAAAAAAGAAGAAAAATGCGAATCAAATGTTATACACATAAAAGAATATGTGTACAATATTAGCATCTTTGTCAACGAGTACAAAAATGACAAAATCCAATCTCTACTCCAGTAAAAGTCAATTTTTAGTTCTACATCTCCCCCGTCCTTGAATTCTTGCAAATGCTCCTTTCTCTAAAATTAAGAAAGGAGGGAAACCGGAAAAGAGAGTCACGAAGCTTGAATTGGAAGAATTATGGCTGACGGAGTGTGAAATGTGATTTGAGGGGAAGAGCTACGGCTGACAGAGCATCTTCTGTGGCTTTTGGGGAAGAGCGTCTCCTGTGCACAGATGAGGCTATGTAAAGCAGCACTTAGGCTCTAATCTCTAGAGCGGGATCGAACGGCTCTTAGCTCAGCTGCCAAAAAACAACCCAGCAACCGGTTGTTTACAAGCTTTTCCCATACATACATATATAATGTACCTCAATAGTGCCATTAGGCAGACTCATTGTTGAATCTCTAATAAACCAAGAGGCAGCTATGACTCTCAGGATCTTTAATAGGAATGAAATATGCATTAAAGCATTTAAAATATGCATTTTGCCAATAAAATATCGATGCACAAAATTATGAAAAGATTTCTTGATTTCTCAAAGAAATACTTACCAAATACTTGAGACGTTTGTCTCTTTACAGCAAAGCAGAGGAGTCTTGCTCCATTAAATTCAAGCTATTTTGCTTTGAGGGATATATGGGATTTTAGGAGGAGAGGAGATGGGTTAGCATTCAATGCCTTACAATGAAGAGCGATTACTTTTAAATAAGAAGAAAAGCCGATTTCCCGGTTACAAGATGCTGGCATTTGTCATTTCCAAAGAAAACCAGGGGCGCAAAACAAGGGGCGCTCATGGTTTTGGAAGAGACTGTTCCCAATCTAGGAACTGTGAAGTCGGTTTGTCTTCTTTGGAAGTTTTTGGATACTGGACAGCTGGTGCCTTCTTAATAGTGATCGGGCCAGGCTGGCTTATAAAGCATCTCCAATGAGTCTTTAGACAATGAAGGAGACGGGTTCATTTGGAAATTGGAGCTTTTACCCATTTAGTCAAAGATCGGGTCTGCGTCATGACCAAATAGATCTGTCGGGTCTAATCTGCAGCCAAGGTCTTCAGATTCTGCTGAATGAGAACTGGAAGAATCTGATGTAGCCTTTGGCTTTGAGGAGGATGCTGAAGAGGCTTTATCTTTTTGGGCTTTTATGGCCTTGGACTGGGCTTCTATAGCCTTTTCCCAATCTTCTTCTAAAGATAAGTTTGCAAGAATCGCCATTTGGTGAGATTTCTGGGCTAGAAACTGAGTCTGCTCAGAGTTTGATTTTCCAATAAGCCACTTCTGAATTTTTTCTAGAGAGGCTTGAGGACAATTAAAGGATTCCCACCACTTGACTTCATACACTCTTCCGAGTGCAGGAGGGATAAGCTCTTGAGCTACAAAGCACTAATTCCATTGGAATATCCAGGCAAGAGAGAGCTTAGAGAAGTAGAGAAGGAGAATAGGAAGTTTTTTCTCTGTTTCAGAGCAATTAAAATGTTCTTTGAACACATTAAAGCTGTTTTGAAGATTTTGTGGAAGCATTTCAGTAATTTGGCCAAAATTACTCCACCATTGGAAAAACCAGAAGGGAAAAGAAAATTTTGATTTTTTATCAAAAACAAAAAACCATGAATGACGGTTAAATTTGTTTTTGAACCAAAGGGCATTTGTCCATGCATCTTGGCAATCAAAATAGGAGAAATTTTGTGGGAGAAATTCATTTTGAAATCTTTTGAAATGATTTGGTCCACCAAATTCTCCAATGTTCATGATTTTTAAAATTTTTATAGTGGAGTGTGTAATTTCTCCATCAGGAGCTTTATGATGTGTGATTTCTGCAGAATCAGTTGAAACTAATATGTATTCATAAAAGTTTTTGGAAATGCAACTTGCGCAATGTTTTCAAGGCAATAGTCGAGCTTTCGCTCTGCTAGAGTAATTAGATGGTAAGGTTCAATTTTAACTATTTTGAGTTTGAAGGGCTTCATAAAAAATCTGGTTGAAGATTTAAATGAAGTGAATTTTTTGGAATTGGGGGAAGGAGAAGAGGAAGAGGTTTGAGTGGAAGAAGAAGTGATCTATTTCAAATCATTAGGAGTATCAAACCGATTAGGCAATTGAGTAATGGATAATGGAAGCATTCTTCCACGTCCTCTTTGAGGTGTAAGAGAAAGGGGGGAAGATAATTCCATAAAAAGTGTATTTAGAGGCGCTGGTTGTGCCGAGACAAGTTTCTTGTCATAAGAGTCTTTCGACTGTTTCTGAGCTTTGCTTTTTTCTGAAGACATTTTTGAAATAGGCAGGCATTTGCCACATTTATCTTTGAAATTCCCAAAAGAAATTCTCTAGAAAGAAAATTAGGGATAGAGTTAGAAGATCCTTTGATAAATTCTATTTCACAGTCAAAACATGATAAAATAGCTTGTCATCTGGCAAATATTTGTTTTGAAGCAATATTTTGCACATCTTTTTCTAAGACGTATTTTGCAGCTTGGCAGTCAATTTGAAGAAGCAATTTTTAGTTTAAAAGATCATTTTGAAATTTTGTAATACATAAAACGATGCTCAAATTTTCTTTTTTAATAGAAGAGTAATTCTTCTGGGTAAGATTCCATGTTCTAGAATGATATTGAACAATTTGTTCTTTTGAATTTTTTACTTGTTTAAGTATTCCCCCATAACCTTTATCTGAAGCATCAGTCTCAACAATTTTAAAGGCTAAAGGATTTGCTATATACAGCAATTGAAGGGTTTTGACATACACTCCACTATAAAAAATTTTAAAATCATGAACATGGGAGAATTTGGTGGACCAAAATGCTCCCTCTGAATTCCAGAGAATAATGAATGAAATATTCAATCCTTATGATTTCTTAATTGTCTACATTGATGATGTTCGTATATTTTCTAATAATTTAGAAAATCACCTCAGACATCTAGAAATTTTCCTAAAAACTGTAATCCGAAATGGGTTAGTTCTTTCTATGACAAAATACTTAATTTGTCAAACCAAAATTAGGTTCTTAGTATATGAAATTAACCAAGGAACCCAATTACCCATTAAAAGATCCATAGAATTTGCAAATAAATTTCCAAACACAATAAAAGATAAGAATCAATTCCAAAGATTCTTAGGATCATCAAATTATGTCGCAGAACACTATGAAAAGCTAAGAATAATAGCAAAACCCTTGTATGCTAGACTTATAAAAAACCCAAAGCCATGGACAGACAAACATACTAAAATTAATATATGTACGTATGGGAAAAGCCTGTAAACAACCGGTTCCTGGGTTATTTTTTGGCAACCGAACTCCAAGCCATTCGATCCAAAGATAGTCGTCCATTAGAGTACTGCTTTATGCAATTCTTCCTTGCGCAATGACGTTGTTCCCCAAATCAAACGAGAAAACCCCACATCTCCTTCTTCCTCTCTCTTGCTCCCTCTCTCGCAACGAGAAAATCCTAAATCTCCCTAATACAAATCTGCATATTCTATAAGTGTAACAAGTACAAAAAAGAGGAACTAAAACAAAAATGGAATACATAAGGAGTAGACATGTTGGAATGAATCAAAGAATTTTCATTTTTTATATTGATTGTCCTCAATTAATTACACTTGCTGTGTATACATCAGAAAATTACATATTGATATCACAGACCACAAGTGGTCCTAATTACATCTTCACAAAAGAAGAAAACCCTTGATTAAAAAGAAAAAGTATAATGCATTTTAGATACCCAAAAATAAAACACTCTCTCAAACAAATGTATGTTGTCTTTGTGATCGCCGAGCACATTATGATGGCTTGATATTTAGGAGATCGCCTCAAGCCAATGGGCAAAGAGGATAACACAGCTCTGCACTGGGTTGCTAGACACTGAGTCAACCTAAAGAATGAATATTTTTATCCAATTGGTTTATCCCGGATAGAGTCAAGACCGAGTGATTTTTATTATTTAAACTATAAGAAACCATAGAAATAGTAGGTGATTTGTAACCCAATTGATATATCTTGGAAGAACTCAGGACCAGATGATCTTTATTTTGTTTGTACCTGAAAGAAATCAAAAGAAAACAAATGCTCAACTCTCTCAAACTATCCATTAGAAGCCTAGAAAGAGTGGGCCAGGTCAACTGGGTTTTAATCAGCTTTCTCAAATTGCCTATGGGAAGTTTAGGAAGAGTGGGTCAGGTTGACTGGGCTTAGTTGATTAAAATGGTTTTGCTAAGATTAAACTTGGTGACTCCTGACTCAGTGACTTGGTGAGTCATGACTCAGTGACTTGGTCCTAGACTTAGGCTTTTTGAATGATTTAGTGAGTAATGTTTACTAAGGTTTGACTCAGTAAGTCATGACTCAGTGACTTGGTGAGTCATGACTTAGTGACTCGGCCCTAGACTTAAGCTTTTGAGTGATTTGGTAAGTGGTGTTTGCTATAGTTTGATTTAGTGAGTCATAACTCAGTAACTCGGTCCTAACTTAGGCTTTTTTGAATGAGTGGATGGATAGTGTTTTCCAATATTCCATGAAAAACTAGAAGTAAGCGATCTCTACCATTAACCTTTGAGAGATCATAGAGTCAGGTTGCATAAATTAAGCTTAATTACACTTTTACTTAATTAAGCTTAAACATGATTAGCACTAATTACAGTGATTAGTGCTAATGATAGTCCCTAATTATTTAAGATGACGGATAAGGAACATGTCATCATTTTCCTAATTTATGGGGCATTTTCAAGGCAGCTTTGCCATTTACAGGGTTTAATCAGGGTTCAAGCAATTCAAGTATATTTTAATTGTTCAAACTGACAGCATCTTGCTATCCATTAATTATGTACCATAGCATGGGTAGGACCCACGTGTGTACCATGGTGGGGCCATGGCAGAATGCCCTTAGGCACTAGGAGAAATATCCAGTAGGCTAAAAACCTCTGGCTTAAGGGGAGGCACTTGCCTTGTGAAGAATCCTCAAAGCCTTTAGTCCGGAAAAAATTGTCCCTCCATCAATGAGAGAGGGAGGGAGTATTTATAGTCTCCCAGAGCCTGACTGCACTACTTGGGAGTGGTTTGTAAAATTTCCAACTATGCTCATTGGGGGTAGTTTGCAAATATCCCGACTGCACTACCTGAATCTCAATTGCACTCTGACTGCGCAACCTGGAGCTCATTTGCACTCTGACTACGCTACTTAGAGCTCATTTGCACTTTAACTATGTTACCTGAAGCTCATTTGCACTCTGACTGCGCTACTTGGAGCTCATTTGCACTCTGACTATGCTACCTGGAGCTCAGTTGCACTCTGACTGCGCTACCTGAAGCTCAGTTGCTTGCACTTTGATTGTGCCACCTGGAGCTCATTTGCACTCTGACTGCGCTACTTGGAGCTCAGTTGCACTTTGACTGCACTACCTGGAGCTCATTTGCACTCTAACTGAGCTATCCGGAGCTCAGTTGCACTCTGGCTACGCTACCTAGAGCTCAGTTGCACTCTGACTGTGCTACCTGGCTCATTTGCACTCTTATTGCGCTATCTAGAGCTCATTTGCACTTTGATTGTGCTAACTCGAGCTCACTCGCACTCTGATGGCGCTACCTAGAGCTCATTTTGCACTCTAAATACGGTACTTGGAGCTCAGTTGCACTATAACTGTGCTGCTTAGAGCTCAGTTGCACTCTGACTGCGCTACCTAGAGCTCAATTGCACTCTGATTGCGCTACCTAGAGCTCATTTGCACTTTGACTACGCTACCTAGAGCTCAGTTGAACTCTGACTACGCTACTTGGGTGGAGTTTGTAATCTTTCCAACTCCTCTAGTTTTAATATTTTGTCATGCATTCTCCAATATAATTGGAAATACCATTTGAAATTCCAAAACGATTAAATAATAGCCATCTTAGAATTCAAGGTTTCATTGGAAATATTTCCTAAACTTTTGTTGTGTGAATAAAACTATTCATCTTTAAATAATTGATGGAGATCAATTGTGGATTAGTGATGGCTTTAGACCGCGTCACTCACATTTTGTAAAATAAACACAGATCATAACTTGTCAGCTTCAACCCACAAAGTGAAGAGTGCATATATTTCCAAGCTAGGTAGGTAGGGAGGCCATTAATGCTTTGACTTTTCTTTCTTTTTTATTATTATTATATTATTACTTATCATGGAAATTGCTTGAAAGCCACATTTCAACCTTAATTAATGCAAAGCTATCACCATCTAATGTTGCTTGGACAGTCTTCATGGTAGCATAGTATTCATTTATCATGTTGAGTTAATGAGGATGGAGAGGGGCTAACTGTGCTGATAGGTTTTTCCAATGCTATCTATGCACGACCCACTCTACAGCGCCCTTCACAACTTTGCTTGCGCGACCCATTGCTGGTTTAACGTCACTTAGAAAGAACGTCTCCATCCCATTGCACAACCTTGCTGCTTGCCATGCACTTGCTTGAATTTGCCGCTGCGTACATGACTCATTTTTCCACGTAGTCTGTGTGAGTGGCAGCCTCCTAAAATTGTCACTGCTAGCGCAACTTGGAGAATTCCTTTCTACTTCAACTATGCGGCCAGCAACTTCGCTACTTTGCCTATGTTGTCTACACGATCTTTGCTGCAGGCTTCCTTAACTGCGCAACATAGCCTTTGGAGAGAAAACCTCATTGCCCGTGTGACCTATTGGATGCAGACGTCATTGTTTGCGATGACCTACTGGATGCAAACATATGTGCAAATGAAGGCTTCACGTTATTACGGCTACTTTGCTGGCCATTTCTTATTCACTACAATATTGACCATGAATTGACTTGCAGCAACCAACGAATTCAACTTAATTTCTCTGCAACACGCAAATAGTTTTCTTTTCTCTCTCCAACACGCCTATTCTTAGATAGCATGTTAACAGAGGAGAACGCCTTTGTTTGCATGTTGGCCCCACGCATGGTTATCTCCAAAATGTTTATATTTTATTTGAAATGTCGTTTGCTCGCTAGATTTTCCTCCCCACTTCAACATCGTTTGCATTTGGAGAAATCTTGAATGATGTTGCATACCGACTAAATATTTCAGTCAGATAATTAAGGTTCTTGACCAAACAGCAGTTGGGATTTCATTTTTAATGAAACAAATTGAGCTCTGTTATGTGGATTAATTCCATTTAACACCAAATCTCTCGTTTCGTCTTTCTTTATTCTAATCAATTGATGTGCTTGCAACCCTCTGTCCAACATTTCAAAGGTCTCTCTCTCTCTCTCTCTCTCTCTCTCTCTCTCTCTCTCTCTCTCTCTCTCTCTCTCTCTTTTATAGGGTTGGATTTTATCCATCCTCAACAGCAAGTTGTACTTGTTGCTAGCAAAAAATGAAGAATCCAGCAAAAAGGTATCCTGGACACCACCCATGAGAATTTAGAAAGATTAGAAGCACATCAATGGGCTCTTAGTCAATTCACAGTACTGATACATCAATTTTCAAATTCCTATGTTGGCTCCAGAAAGCAATTGGGTGTCCTTGATGGCCACTTAGCAATGCTTTGTGTAGTTTAAACTTTAAACATTCATTCATCTTTGGAAATCCATACCCTTGTAACATGGGGCTTCTACTCATTAAGAGTTTATGCCATTGTGCATGGCGCCCACTTGCTTTCAGAACCAGACAAAATAGGCATGAATGGGTGTATTGCCCTGTCTACTGCTACTTTTTTCACTCCTCTATTTAAGGATTTGATTTATGCTCGATCGATTGACGGTGACTGCCAACATGAGAGGAAGTAGCATAGAGGAAGTTGCTGAGAGAGTTCTTAGTCAGTCATCATTATCTGGTTTGCAAATTAGATTTGACAATAAATTAGTATTGAGAATCTTATTGGGCAAATCACATCTGTTTTAAATGCAAATGAACTATAAGATGCTCAGAATATGATACTTCCTAGTTCTTACCATACTTAAGGACTTGTATATTGTATGTATTGATAGTAGAGTATACCAATGTAGATATATTAATTATTCTCTCGAGGTTGGATCATTGGATCGGATGACTAAGTGTTCGAATGCCAAGAATCTGGTATGCTGCATGTGTTTATATTGGGATAACAATGGAAATGGTTCTTTCAAGAAGGGATAAAGCGAATGTCAACGTATTAGATAATATAAGATTTATTTGAGAAAGGAAAGGCAACCATTTTGGAGTTGCTTAAAGAGGACAGTGAACATAGAGCTATGGGAATTCAAATTGGGCAAGAATCAACAACGGAATTGGCTGAAGAGTGTGATGAGGTTAATTTCATGGCAAGTGGATGCGGCACTAATGGAAATTTTTTGTCACAAGAATTTGTCACATCTGGAGAGTTACCTACATAGGATTCTCAATCTTGTGGTATCCTTGACCCACATATAATTCAAACAAAGAGACGAACAAATAATAGATATAAATCGTCATTGGAGCAACCAATAGTTGTCGGTCAGTTGTGTCGTGGGTGTTGGAATGTGGTGATGGGGCATAATAAAAAAACATGTCCTTTATATAATGTGGACAACGCACTAAAAAATGAAGAAGGTGAAATTCAAATGGTTAGGGGTAGAGGAAAATTTTGTGGAAGAAAAGGTTGATTACTAATACTTGTCTTTTATATTGCATATAAGTTTATTCTAATTTATTCACATTTAACTCTTGTTATCATTGTCTTGCAAGTGGCACATTTCAAATACATTAAAAGGATCATGCGTATCAGGGTACCAGCAATGTCAATAGCAGCAATGTTATTGAAAAGATCTTGTTGTAAATGTGGTGTAGAAGTTAGGGGTGTAAGTCGGGTGGGTTCAACCCGAACCCGACTGCCCGAACCCGCATTTAAGGTAGGGTTGGAAAGCCAAAGGTCAACCCGAACCCACATCTACTTAGGGTTAGGGGCGGGAAGGGGGTTGAGCAACCCGCTCTAACCCGAACCCGCATCCCTTCATTAAAAATAAAATATAAATATAAATATGCCCCAGGAACAATGGCATGGCCGCATGGGGTCGATTCTTCCATCCAACTCCAACCTACTTGAAAAGACATTGATTGACATTTCGGACAAGCCACAAATCATCTACTTTCAATCGTCCATTCAAAACTATCCATTAAATGTAAAATTGATCTAAAATGATCCGAAGTTAAATTTGAGGCAGGGCTTTCTTCTTTGTTTTTTTTTTCTTTTTTGTTTTAAACCTTTTTACATTTAAAATATACTTAAGATTAGGAAAAAATGAGAAAAAAGTAAATTTTGGAAAGATGAATGATTCTATAGTCAAGGATAATGATTTAAAATAAAATCAATAAAGAGGAAATAAATATGATATCAATTTATTATTTACACTTATAATACATTTACATCACCAATGGTGGATAAGTAGGTGTACGTGCAAATCTTGTATAGTAAATAGATGCAGTGAAGAGGATACAATTATTATAATAATTTTAATGTCATCAAATGTCTAAAGAAATACAAAATGACAGATGTTTGGTCTGTCAACCGTATGGTTACTGCTGTGTAAATAGAACTCTTTATTTCTACTTTTTTCTTTTGAAATTTCTTTTCTATTGCTTTTGAGACTTCATCAACTGCTTCAACCTATTCATAACATTTAAAAAAAAAAAAAATCTGCTTCAGCTTATTCATAGTTTTTTAACAAAAAAATCAAAAGAGAAAGCAATGTTGAACCACCCAAGTTCATCTCGAACCCGAAACCGAAGTCAACCCGCACATATAGGGTTAGGGTTAGGATTTGAAAAAGGTTATAAAAGTGAGGGCTAAAGTTAGGGTTAGGAAAAGATTGTAGAAGTGAGGGTTAGGGTTGGGCAAGCTCAAACCCGCCCAACTTACACCCCTAGTAGTAGAAGTTGTTCTATTGACCTCTACTACAATAAAAAATCCAGGAAGACGTTTTCTTCGTTGCTTTTCTTATTTTGTATGTAATACCTTAATATAATATTTACATTCGACACAAATGGTATAACCCTAAAATATGTGTTTTTTATATACGATGGAAACAAACCCTGTAATTTTTTTTGAATGGCTTGATCCTCAAGTTATACTGCAGTAACATAATACAAACTTTAAGGAAGAGCATGATGGTAACAAGTAAAAAGTCCAGAGCAGTCTGCTACTATCTGTGTCCTCTTAGTTTTTGTTATCTGAAACAATCTTATGTAATAAGCTTAGTTGATACAGATGATTTTTATTTAATGATGAATGTGCCATTAAGACTAATTGTTTAAGTCTATGGCAGTCTTTTCTTCACATGCTATTGAATTCTATCTCTTTTATGTGAATGGTTGATTTCAACCAATATGGAAATAAAGCTTTCATTTTATTAATTGCATTTTTGAAGTTTTGGGTTATATTTTACCCATTCCTTTTATTCATGTTGTATGGTAATGCCAATGTTTTAGAGCCAGGGGAAGATCTATTCAGCAAGAGATAGAAAGAAAAGAAGAAACAAGTAGAAAAGCAAGAAAAGAACTGGTTGCAGAATCTAAAATAAGCTGCTCAAGTCAATGCCTTACCAAGGTCATCTTTTTGAAATCTTTAGGAGGATGTGTTAACAAAAAAAGCTAGAAACTTGTTGATGGAACAGCAGCAACTTCAACTGCAAGTAGTGGGAAATTCGACAAGAAGCTGGTTACATGTATTAAGGCAAGATAAGGATGTGTTACCCATAACATGGATTCCATGTGAAGTCTAGATTGAACCTCACTGATGTTTATGATGTATATTACCCATAACATGGATTACTCACTAATCTACAAGTCCGAAACATTGTGGCACAGAACTGCTAAAAACATATTGCTAATTCTGAAATCACGTTTGGTTAACAATAGCGTATGTAGCATGTTTGAAACTCGTGTTTGAAAAGTTCAGCATCTGTTTCGAACTTAGAATCAAGATTTAGACAATGTTTGAGTAAAAAAGAAGGATTCAGACATAGCAAAGCCAATCCCAACATAGCAGTGTTAATCCGGACATAATAGAGCCAATCCGGACATGGCGACAACAAGAAGCCAAAGAATACCTGAAATCCATGTCCGAAACTATCGAGTTCATGACTTGGACATAACTATTGCAAAGATTCTCAAGTCTAAAATTTAACTCCAGACTCAACAAATCACTTTCGGACTACACTTTCATGTCCGCAAGTACATTTTCGGACATATCAGTTCTGGAGCAATTTTAGAGTTTTGATCATAACTTCCTCGTCCAAACTTGGAATTATGTGATTCTTAGCTTGTTGGATAGATAATTTCAAGAGATTAAACTTTCATGTCGATCACTTTTTCTTAATCAACCTTCATATATGAGTTATTGGGCCTCAAAGTTACACCTTCTGATTCAGATATGGTTTCGGACATGTGAAACTTTAGAGACAGTTGCAGTATTTTAACTATAACTTTCTTATCCAAATTCAAAATCATGTGATTCTTAATGCGTTAAAAAGATAAGAACAAATTATATAACTCTCTCGTTGAACAAATTTTCCAAATCTGCCTTCATAAGTTCTAGAAATTGCTTCAAAGTGACGCCTTTTGAAATTTTCAGCTTCTTTGATGCCTGAAATTTTCAAAAGGCATCACTTTGAAGCAATTTTTGAAACTTATGGACGCAGATTTGGAAACTTTCTTCAACATGAAAGTTGTATCTTTTGTTCTTATATTTCAAATTCATCAAGAATCACATGATTCTAAATTCAGATAAGAAAATTATAACTAAAACACTGCGATTGTCTCCAAAGCTTCACATGTCGAAAATCATGTCCGAATTAAAAGGCATCACTTTGGGGCCCAACGAATCATATATGGAGGGTGATTCAAAAAAGGTGATCACCATAAAAGTTGTAGCTCTTGAAATTATCTATTGAACAAACTAAGAATCACGTAATTCTGAGTTCAGACAAGAAAGTTATGATCAAAACACTGAAACTGCTCTATAACTGATATGTCCGAAAATGTAATTGCGAACATAGAAGTGAAGTTCGGAAGTAATTTGCTGAGTCCAGAGTTTAATTTCAAACTTGGGAATCTTTGCAATGGTTATATCCGAGTTATAAACTCGATATTTTCGGACATGGATTTCGGGTATTCTTTGGCTTCTTACTTTAGTTATGTCCGGATTGGCTCTACTATGTCCGAATCCTCCCTTTTTACTCAAACAATGTCCGAACCTCGATTCTAAGTCCGAAATAGATGCAAAACTTTTCAAACATGAGTTTCAAATGTGCTACATACGTTGTTGCTAACCAAATGTGATTTTATATTTGCAATATGTTTTTAGCAGCTAGGTGCCACAATATTTCAAATTTATACTATTTGAGCCTTATTTGGAAGCCGATTTTTAGGTCTAAGATAAATTTCAACCTTTGGAAACTAGAGTGCTGCAGCAACTACCTATTTAGAAGCTGCAGAATTTTAAGTTGCAAAATTATAATCTGTTTAGAAGTTGCTAAATCATGAATGCTTAGCTATGCTAAAGTTCAAGAAATTATTGGAAAGAGTCGAGAGATTTGTTGATTCCAAAGTTTTGTTTTGCATGAATCTTGTTGAATTCCTTGATCCATTTGAACACCTATTGGAGTGGATGGACCTTACTGGGGAAGTTGCTATATTACTATTATAAATGAAATGTATTTGTTGATTGGTTTCCACTAAAAAATAAAATAAAATTCTCCTTTTTGCATTTCTTGTTAATCTCGTATTAATTTCTAAATGGGTCAGACCGTAGATTGATGGTGTCCTTAGATGAGGCCTTCTATGTTGGTATTAATTACCATTTAATGTATGTGATTCTTTCATTAACTAGCATTAGTCTTACGTTTAAATTCGAAATTCATCAAGTTATTCAGATGAATGAAGATACCTTAGAGCTTTCTAAATCAAGTTATCTAAATAGTCTTTGTCCATTGCCAGCACCTATTTGTACACCAGTTTCCCAGCTAGGTAACCACCAAGTATTTTTAATCAAAACCAGTTGTGTATGACGAAACCAACCACATGCTACCTTGTTAGTGTCGTGTCACAAAAGAGCATGCAAACCCCAAATCTTGTGTGTTTTTACTTCCAATCAAACAAATTCACAAAGGAAAAAGAAAATTCCTAAAATTCTCCTTAATAAGAGAAACTCTCAATCCATGTCGTCCAAATTGTTTCCCATCGGAATAGATACCGTTACCTAGTCCTACTTCACCATATCTCCTTTTTCCAGTGCATAGGCAAATAAAAAACTCTGCCAGTTGCTGTTTCAGATACCGGCATCTACCATTGATTAACCATATTTTTCTAGCCAACATTTCTTCTTTGTAGATAGTTATCACCACATATGATCTTTATTGTCAGGTTTGTTTAGCCAACCCTTCTTCATTAATGAGTTGCCTAATCTCTCACCATCCTAGCAGTTCTAAGCCAAACATGCTTCATGCTACACTCATTGCTCCTGCACAATAATCAAACTACTCCTCTCTCGTCTAGGGGTGTAAATCGGGTCGGGTTGAACCCGAACCCGACTGGACCAACCCGAATTGAAATCAGTTTGGGTTAGAATTTAGTGGAATCAGGTTTGACCCGACCCGATTTGACAGATCGGGTTGGTGCAGGTTGAGAGGTCGGGTAACCCGATTTGCTATTTATATAAATATAAAAAAATATAATATAATATATAACATTAGCCCTAAATCCCTAATCATCCTTGCCTATTCGTTCCCAAGAATCCCGACTACTCAGCAAGCCATCCTCTCGCCAACGTCGTTCGTCCTTGGCTCCCTCCCTGGGGACCCTACCCAAGCTATCGTCCTTCGTCCCTGCAAGCCATCTTCTCAGGCAAACGCCGTAAACCCCACCCCTTCTTCTCCGACGAAAACTCGCCCAAGCTGTCATCGTTCGTCCCTGCAAGGCTGCAAACCATCTTCTCTGATAAACATCATTCCAGAGCACTCCTTTTCCTCTTCCCTGACCACTGCCAAGTGCGAATCCACTCACCGTCTCCCAAATCCTGACTCCCAAGCCAACCTATCCCATCGTTGCGTCGCTGCTCTACCAAAGCCCCCTGCCTCGTCTCCGACAGGTGGCAACCCGTTTTGGCATTTCCTTACTCTGCTAATTGTTGCTGAAAACCCAAATTCTCTGGCAACCCATTCCTTCCTCTTCGCTAGATTCTGTTTCCGGCAACCCAAACCCACCCATTTCCTTTGTTGCCGATGACTGAACCCATTTTCTTTCTTTGCTGCCAACAACCCAAAGGTTCCAAACCCATTTTGGAAGCTTGGAAGCTATGGCTACTGCTTATCCTTAACCAACAACTAATGCCACCACAAATATGTGACCCAACTTCTTCCTACCGCTATTTGATTTTGACACAGGAATTCTAGACAAATTTATGACATGCATGGCATTTTATCGCTTGTGCTTGCATGGAGATGTGTATGGCCTCTTCTTTTCTTTTTTTTATCATCTAAAATGTGAAATGCCTAATGATTTAGAGTGGGATTAGTGGGAAGTGGTGGTAATTAGAGTCATTTATTTATTAGCTACCCAGAGGAGTATTCTAATGACGTTGCTATCATAGAAATATGGAAATCATGACCCACAGCCCCATAATTTATAGTTCCCAAATATATTTAATGATTTAAATAATATATTTAACATAATTTAAATAATTTATAGCTCCAAATTAATTTCACTTATTAAAATATTTAAAAAAAATTTCATGTGATCTATCTAAGTATATGATTTTAGATATTTTGGGCATGAAAATATAAATAATATTTTAAATACACTATGATGGGATGATATGTTGATGATATTTTTAGAATCTTGTAATTTTATTTAGATTGTTTTCTATGTTTATAGGTTGTTTTGTGGTATTACTTTTATCCTATTATGCATTTGACTCATATACTTGTCTCATTTTCTAATATGAACATGTATTATTTAATAATTTTTAACCTCAACTATCAACCTGAATTCAACCCAATTTTCATAGGGTCGGTTTAGGGTTGGGTTGAGGTTTTACAAATAGAGTTAGGATTAAGGTTGGGTTGGGATTTTACAAATAGGGTTAGAATTGAGTTTACCCCAATTCGAGTCTACCCGACCCAATTTACACCTCTACTCTCGTCCCATCTGATTCTCGTTGCGCACGGCAGAAAGGCTGCGAACGGATTTTGGGTTTTGTTGTTTTGGGATTTGGAGTTTTCCTTCAGCCGTTTCATTCGTTGCGCACGAAAGAGGCTGCGTAAAGTAGCACTCAAATGGACGGCTCCGAATTGCCACGCAGGATCGCACGACTAGGAGCGTCAATTACCACACATGCGCCCAGCAACCAGTTGTTTTCAGGCTCATCCCTATATGTATATATACATATGCATATGTATATATATATGCATACATATACATATGCATATGTATGTGTGTTTGTATATATATATATGTATGAGGAATATTTCAGTAGTATATGCACCACCAAAGTGAGTTGGTATAACCTTTCTATTTAGGTCCCATCTTGATGAATTTATAAAATTCATTTTAACTATTATATTTACCATTATATATTTAATAAGAACTTTAGAAATTATTTCAATTAAAATATTATGCGGGTCACACCATTTAAAAAGATATAAAACATACGTAAAATTAAAAAATCATTTGGATCTATCCACTCAAGCATTGAAATATTATAAAATTTTATAAAATCAATATTATAGATAGGATGAACACTTTAGAAGGTTTAGATGCTTAATTAAAAGTACATGAGCCCCTATAAATGATAAATAAATTTTAATAGGTTGAAATTCATTATCAAATTGATTTTAATTTTATAATCAAATTTCTTAAAATGATATGATTAATGGTTGGGTTGAATTTTATAAAATCATCAACGTGAGACCTAGATAGAAGGTTGTACCAATTTGCTTTAGTAGTACATGCAATACTGAAGTATTCCTCTCCATCCATCCATTAATCTCTCTCTCTTCGTGTATATATATATATATACATGTTATCATTGTTAATTAGTAAACTGTTATTTCATCCCTTGAAAGTTCATAATTTTTCTGCTAGACATCGTATTATGATTGCACTAAAAGAGGCTTAAGAAAAACCATTAAGGAAATAAGAATTTTATCATGATGCAATGGATATCCAAAAGCTTGGCATGTTGACCGGGCCTCCATTTTACAAAGATTCAAATGATTTGAACTACTTAGATTTAATGCAAATGATGTAAATGAATTTAAGGATTATACATGAACTAGATTTAATGCATGTGATATACATGAATTTAAGGTACTAATACATGAACTCTACTAGGCAGTCATTCAAGGTCAGATATCCATAGGCCACTGCTTAAACAAAAGACAGGAAGTTCCATCAAAACCTTTGTACCTATAAGATCTAAACGCTTTTGTGTCCAGACCATATTAGATGCTACTGGTATGGGGCTTCTGTCTCTATTTAAATATCAATGAGTATTAATGATTTGAAATTGAGGAACAATTTTATAATGGCTAGGGCCCACATTGATATGAATTAGGCCAACATGGAAGAGCTCAATACTCAACCAGGATTAGATGTAATTTGACCTTGCAAGGGTTGCCTCCAACAAGAAAACAATAAATGGCTGCCTAACAGTCATGATAGGTGTTGCATATGCAAATGGTAGGAACAGCTACCCCATATGAGCTGAGATGTCCCCTTCAAAAACCAGCCCATAGAAACCCACCAAAGCTGATACTATTCTGTATAAAAGTCTTCTTCACCAAAAGAGTCACAATTGCTGTTATGGGAGCTGCAATGGGCACCAAACCAACAATGGTGGTGAAGGCCACTGCATTCACAGCTCACAGTAATCTTTTGACACCTTGTTTTTCAACAACCATGAATGGAAGTTTTTCTACATTGGATTAGGTCAGGATTTGTTGCCTCGTCTAGCCAAGGCAAGCAAACCCAAGTTTGACTCAAGTGACCAGATGGCAAAAGTCTAGTTGATTCATGTAAATTTTCAACCATTAATAGGATAATGGATTTTAGTTATGAATCAAGACTCCGCTGTTTTATATGCGTAATAGAACAATGTGGCTAGATTGCTCTCTAATCAGAGAATAGACTTGACCTCTCAGTTCCCCACATTGGTATCTAGAACCTATTTCTAATCAAATGTAAGATATCTAGTTGCTCAATGAAGGCAGTCAAGTACCAGCAGATTCTTTAGTAATAGTTGGATTCTCGGGAAAAAGTGCTACCTGCTATATAAATAAATAATTAGGTGTTCTATCAGGTAAACATGTGGATTTTCCAGCTCTTACTGCTGGGTAAGAGTTAACATAAAACCAGGGCCAATCAGAGGGACAGGGATGTGATGTTACATGTAGGTTCAGCAGTGGGTCTTCTCTCTTTCAAAAGCAATGCAGGAGGCATGATGGCTATTTTACCTGTATTAGAAGGATAGCAAAGATCAATGATGATCACAATGGTTATGAGCAACAAAAGGCAAAAGACTAACATCACATTCAGTAATCTAGAGGGAAGTCTAAACAGCACACAGGGGCAAGCAAGGGATTCTCATGATTGTATGTTTGGAGTAGGGACTTGTGGGATAAATAAGTCCATGGAGAAGGAAGCTTCCCCAAAAGAAATTCATCTGGTGAAAAATGAAGAAGGCTCCAATAACCAAACACACTGATTGAGCAGTTCTACAGATACATTCACCGGACATCGAACAGGAAACAGAAGTGTGGTCCTGGGACTTCTCTTTGAAGAAAAAGACGATGATTGGGTTCTTGTTGGATGTACTAAGTGCTTCAGGTGGCACATTTGTGATCTAAGAATATTAATTCCAGATTGAAAAAGTGGATGATTGGTTTGTTAGTGCATGATAGAGTGTGATAAACTTGCAGGTGATAAAAATTTCCAGTGATCTGTGCAGCATTTGTATTATTTGGACCAATGGAATTTTTGAAGGCCCAGATGTTACGATCTATGTGATCTCTCCTGGTGTATAGGATGGAATTTGTTTAATTAAGGGCACCCCATGAAAGTTAAACAGATATCCCACCCTAAGATTAAGCATGTGGATGGAGTATCAAAATGTTGTTGGTTCCCTTGACTGCTTGTAAATGCAAATGGCATAACAATCAAGCCAGGCTTGCAATGACGTGGACTGATAAAATATGAATGTGGTCACTTCGAGTTCTTAGTTTCTTGATCTAATAATGGTGAACATAGTTGATTGTTTCCATTTCCATTTTTTTTTTCTTTCTTCTCAAGTTCTTAGAGGGGACTAAGGGCGGTGCCACAACCATCAAATTAAATTCTACACCTCAGATGACCTGTAGCTAGAAAATTAGAAAAAATTTGGATGTTTTACAAATCAGTTTCTGTCATTCCCACTTGTTTTGATAATGTTTACCTCCATCATAATATTGTCATCAATCTGAATTTCTTTTTGAATAAATTGCCACACATATCATTCTGAAAAAATAAAAGAAAGAAAGACAAAAAAGAGAGTACATTGTGCAGCTAGAAGGAAAGACAAAAAAAAAGCACCCAAAAATACACAGTTGCAACTTGCAGCAATGGTCTTATTCAAAGCAGTGTTATCAAAACAGGACCAGACAGGCCGGTCAGACTCGAACCAGTCACTTGACCAGTCCGGTCTAGCCCAGTTCGGTCTAATAGTAGATTTTTTTAATTTTAATATTATTAATAGAATGAAAAGATAAATTACAGTAGTATAATATTACACAAAAGATCTATATATTTAGATTAATATCTATGGTTTAGATTTTTCAAAATTATGCTCAATTATTTTTTTAAATTTTTTTTCAAAAAAATAAAAAACCGAACACCTGACAAGTTCAACCACCAGTCCGGTTCTAATAACACTGATTCAAAGATTGTGAGACTAGGATTTTCTAATTAGGATGGATTTTCAGGAATGGAACATTACGAACAGGGCCCAGAAACACATCTTTCTAGCCAATGGACCTTAAACATTTCAACTAAGAAACCAAGAAAATTATGCATACAATCAGACTGTGAATTGCAGAATAAGTGATGCCACCCGAGGTGTTCAGTCTCAAAGGAGATGCTTTGGAAAGCGTATGGAAGATAGGGTGGCACAGGGAGAGAAGATGAAACAAAGAAACCTGTTGTTAACTTCCAACATGCTAGACGAAAAGTCTACGAAGCTAGACTAGGTTCCAGCAAATCCGCCAACATTCTATAGCATGCTAAAGCCTGAGTCCAGCATGGTGGACCTTTGACAGCATCTTCTGATGCAAATGTGTACTCAGCTCTCATAATCCTTCCATGAGTTTTTCATGATAAATACCCCTTTTAATTATCATTTGTACTTCTTAGGTCATTGCAAGTAATAATATTATAAATTTCTCTCATTTTAGCAGTCATTAAAGCTAGATTAGCTAGAATTCATCCTTTGAACTCTAGATTAATCCTTGCTTTTACGAATTGAGAGTCTCTTCTACAAATTCTCATTTGCATAGAGGAAATTTTCATTGAAATTCTGTGTCACTCAATCTAAAACACATCAAGAGTCAAGTAGATTTCGATCTAGCTCTCTAGGTTCAGATCAATAAGTTTAGCATTATCCTTTGATTTCTTTCTTCTCGTGGTCTCCTAAACAGTGACATACAACACAAGCGAACTAAGTAGAATAAAAATGCATCTAAAGAAAAGGCAGGTTGTCAATAAATATGCACACAAGATTATATTTGGATGTCTTCAATCACAATGCTTAATAGAAGAAAAATGTATTCAGAGAAGAAATGGTGAAAATAAACATTCACACAAAATATTATGATTCCGTTGATCAAAATAACCATTACTTCTCCATGTATTCGTCATTCAGACATGAAGTTAGGAAAAACAAAAAAATATAAAATATAAACAAAAATATTCACAATGATCCTGAAGGCAATGCATGAGTTAAAATTATAAATTCACCTAGATTACACATAGGAAACAATAAATATCTAAGAAGATTGAATCCAAAGTCAATAGAAGAGTCAACTAACCAAAAATTTCCTCGACAAACTAAATCAAGAAAGCTTAGTTTCCAATTAGTTAACAGAATATTAGTCAATGAAAAAATTCCAAACTAGGATGAAGAAGAATTAGAAAATGAACACATAACCGAACAATGCTATTATGAAAGAAACGAAAGTATTAGACCGCATACAAAGCTATTATGAATGAAATGAAAGTAAGAGATTCCATACAAAACAATTATGAAAGAAATGGAAGTATGACTGCATACCACCAAAACGCAAAGCAGCAATCTGCAAGAAGACATAAAAGAGAAGCGTATTTCAGTTTCAGATCTGTGATGAAGAAAAAGTCCTGTTACACGATAGAAGAAGAAATAGAGAAATGTTTCAGAGGAACGCAATGGAGACGGTAATTACAAGGGAAATCGGCTTGAATGGTTCCCCTGAGATCAGAATGCCAGAGATTTCGGTAGCTCTGACGAAGCTGCATCTTGTCTAAGTATTCCTGTGACGCCATCGACATTGCTCGCAAGCATAAACTGAGAGAAGAGAGAGAGAGAGAGAGAGAGAGAGAGAGAGAGAGAGAGAGAGAGAGAGAGAGAGAGAGAGAGAGAGA
>JAYJMB010054911.1:0-10151 GCA_036873735.1 Pouteria campechiana
GCAACGAAGAAGAAAGCATGGTTCACGTGAGCTTCTATAGGAACTGTAAGCTGTAGATCTTTCGTCCGATATATCTCTATTTCATCTTTTGCAGATCTTCTGTCGGATCAGTCGCGTATTGTTCCTAAAATCTGATATTTTCCTCGTTTTTTGACAGATGGGAAGACGTTCAAGAAGCCAAGGAGGCCTTACGAAAAGGAGCGGCTGGATGCAGAACTGAAGCTGGTGGGAGAGTACGGGCTGCGGAACAAGCGAGAGCTGTGGCGGGTGCAGTATGCGCTGAGTCGCATCCGTAATGCGGCTCGGGAGCTGCTGACGCTGGATGAGAAGAATCCTCGCCGGATCTTCGAGGGCGAGGCTCTTCTCCGCCGTATGAACCGATACGGCCTCCTCGACGAGAGCCAGAACAAGCTCGATTATGTCCTCGCCCTCACCGTTGAGAACTTCCTCGAGCGCCGACTCCAGACCCTCGTCTTCAAATCTGGCATGGCCAAGTCCATACATCACGCTCGCGTCCTCATCCGCCAGCGCCATATTAGGTATAATAATCTGCTGACTGACCGCGATCTTATTATCTCCCTACTTCACAAATTTTGAGGTCTTTAGTGTCATCTATTCATGCGGGATTGATAATGATGGGTCTTTTTTTTAATTTTCCTTAGATAAATTTTGAGCCCTCTATCAGGGCTGAAGGGAGTTATAGGGCTATGTATCTGTCTGAATCATTTTCTGGATATCTTTCAAAGTCCTCTGTTGCACATTGAATGGAAATTCCAGTTATAAATCAAAGGGAGATCCATAAGAAAAGGGTGTATCTTTTACTGTTTGACTGATAAGCTATTAGAAAAGGGCGTGTCCTTAAAGCAAAGTGATATCTATGAGAAATTATTATTATATTATTATTGGGAGTGTGACTGATAATTCCCCTAACATGCGCCAATGGTTTCTTTCAAGCTGAGATGCTAAAAGCCACCATTGCCTGGAAGTAGCTCTGTCATATTGAAAAAGGAATTCCAGAAATAAATCAAATCAAGATCTATGAGAAAAGATTGTATGTTTTTTGATTTGGCTGATAATTCCCCAAATATGCATTAAGATTTTCTTTCAAGTCAAGACTTGAAAAGGCGTATGATGCCTCAGAAATTCCTCATATAAATTGTACTACTGTGTCCTGCATGCGAATCTTGCCTTTAATGGCAGGATGCCATGTTGTGAGAGTCCTCTAGCTGTTGTTGGCTGGAAATTATTCTTGCTCTTGCAAGACTGTAGAAATGAATTGTTTCCTAGAATTGCTTGTGTTTCCTGGATTTCCTTTGGGGAGTTGGTGCATGTTCCTTTAGCATAGGCTGTTCCCGCGTTGAGAATGTAAATGGCCTTTGAACATTAAAAGAATTTCATGCTTGACCATGTGCTTGGAGCTGGATTTTGCAGCTTAAGAGGCCAATTTCGTTGCTTTGATGCTTCTAATCATATCCGAAAAATAAGAATTGCATTTCATTATTATGTGCTGATTCTGTGGATGCTCTTCTTGTTTTCATTGGTTGGCATTTATAGATATATCATCTGCATTTTTTAAAGTCCATGATTGGTAGAAATGTTTTTATGCTGGATTTGCAGCCATAGCATTGGGTTTTTGAGTCCCATCCCCACAAAAAAACGAGAATGTGGTCTCACTCATGGATGATTTTTTTCTACAAAATGGTGGTGGTTTGAAGCACTATGATGTGTGTTTTGTGCATTGATTTCTTGTTTTTGTTCATTAACAAGAAGAAAAGGTCTCTCATCCCGTATGCAATGCTTCTGTTACTGGTGTGGTTACCGGCATTTTGTTATAGTTGTCTCATTTAATTTCTAATAACAGTAAAAAGGGAAAAAATTATGATGCCTAGGCTCTGTGATGAAGTGCTTGTGGGTTTGTGGTTCTCAAAGTTGCTCAAATTTTGCTCCCTGCATACCAGTTTGTAGAGTAGGTGTATTATACACCACAAAGCACCCTTCGTTTTCTAGCAATTGAATGCTCTACTTCTATTGAACAGTTAAAATAAACAAATTCAGTGGTCCTGTTTAAAGTAACAGATGTTCATGAATTAGAGGTTAGTAAAGTTCAGGCAATATGATTTTTTCAACAGATGTTCATGAATTAGAGGTTAGTAAAGTTCAGGCGATGTGATTTTTTCACTGTAGTGACAGTGGCTGCAACATTTAATTTGAGTGACTGAAACTTGGATAGCTTGGTTTGTTTTTGAAGGCCCTTAAATGCTTAATATTTGATAAGGTATTATAGTTATGATTGCTATATTTTGTACATATAATCTCTTTGTATCTGGGTTGTTGATGTAGAACCATTGCCTACTGTTGGATGTAACAATGTTATGCTGTCTGTTGTTAGGACTACATAAATTTCAGGACTGCAATTTTAAGATGCATGTGGATTTTATATTTTATTTGTAATATCTAATATTGCTATTCATTTTACTTGATTATATTAGAAGGGTCTATGAGTATATATGTTTGAATTTTTATTTACTGCCAAGCTGCCATGAAGGTAAATGGGTAATTATTCAGTGTACCTGGGTACCCTGTCCCTTTTATTTTCTCCAAATTATAACATTTTGGTAAGATTCAAATCAGCCATTGTGCTTGTAATGAATTATTTAATCAAGTTATTGAAGATTATTTAAATTAAAAATAGCTGCAGGCTTTAATATTTATAAAATTATTTTTAGATAATCTTGTAAGATGACATTTATTACGATCCATTGAAATTTTTAATAAAGATGATTTTTGGGATAATAAAAATACATATGATGATCAGTAAAACTAATGGTTTGGATCTTAATAAACATTTTAAATGTGGAAAAACATAATGGGTACATGATGTATCTGGATAAGTTGAATAATCATCCAAGGTAAATATTATAAACAGTTACAGTTAATGAAAGAAAATCATGATTCAAAGGCCAAAGTCTGAACATGCTAGGTTGCAATAGAATGCTTTTGATTGTTGGTGCCTTGTTGGTGTACTGGGGTAAGAGGTTGTGGAACATTGATGGGTTGCCACAGGTAGGGTTTCCTAACATTGGCGGTTGTCACCGGGGGGTTTCGTTACATTGGTGGCTGTCAAGCTTTGGCACAACTACAACTTTAAACATCATTATTGATGACTTCTGGCATTTCAAGCTTGCAGTTGGGCAGGATGGTATAGAAAGGGAATATATGACCTTACAAATATGGGATAACAATCAGCAGCAATTACAGCCTCTTAGAAAGTGTAGGTCTTTCACACACAAGGGTTCAGAATGTAGGCTGTGTAGCATTTCCTTCCATGCAGAGGGTTCATGACAAAATTTTTCCCTCTCCTGCATTGTTTTATTTTCTTGTTGTTGAATTGGACATCATCAAGATGAGTGCTAGTCGTGTGGCTTTGTTCTGGTTGTTGAATAAGATGCTGAATAAGTGTCTTGTTGGATTTTCTTGCAGGGTTGGCAGGCAGCTGGTCAATATTCCATCTTTCATGGTACGTGTGGACTCCCAGAAGCATATTGACTTCTCCCTGACTAGCCCTCTTGGTGGTGGGCGCCCTGGAAGGGTTAAGCGAAAGAACTTGAGGGCTGCCGCCAAGAAAGCAGCTGGTGGGGATGGTGATGAGGATGATGAAGAATAGACATGCAAACTGCTTGGTAATAACTTGGCTTTCTTTAGGTTTGAGAGTTCCATTATAAGTTAATCAGTTTCATGTTTAGCAATCAACAATATTTGTCTTCTTACTGTCTTTGGACATGAATGTGGTGCGCAGAGAGCTGCTGGATGATCGAGGGGCCATTCTTATCTCGCTTGTTATAAGTAGTTTTATTTAGATGCTTTTTACCTGTGGGTAGGTAGATAACTGTGATGAGTTTTGTGCCAGGCTTGCTTCTTGGCCAATTTTACAATGATGATGAGGATGATGTTTTTTTGCCTTTAGTATGTTTTTTTAAAGATAAATGTGGATTATGCAGAGTTCATTCGACTAAAGCCTTATAGTTTCATTGATAAATGAATTCATGCTCCATGGTTAGTATTCTCTGTTTTATCACATGAATCAGGCTTTATTCCTTTTGTTCATTGCTCTGGATGAACATGACCGTCTATTTGCACAGTTGGAAGTCGTGGCATGCTGCTATCTGCTGCTAAGGGCACTTGCGACATTTTAATTCCACATAAGGTACTTGGTTTGCCTAGTAATTGATGGGTCAGTGTACTCGGAATTTGCATGACGGTTGGTTGACGGTACACGCACCTGATTGAGACTCTTGGATTGAATGTGTATTTTCTGAAGAGGGGATCTTGTATTGCACATGCCCCTTTGTTACGGAATTTTTTGATTATATTTACTGACTTTTTACAGTTAATTTCGGGTTTTGAAATCAACTATGCTATCTTTTGCAAATTTTCCCAAAGAAATTTATAAACTTGATAGCTTTGTATTTTATATTTTTTTCATGTCTTAGTATTATATGAAGTCTTTTAAGTAATTCCTATCCTGATGCTTCATTTTTTCTAATACTAATTATTGATCGATATTAGCGTTATCTCTATATGATAAATCTGGCAATGTGATAATCAGTAATGAGTTTCACCTCAACAAATAATGCTGGTAAAGAATCTAGATAAGTGCTGTTTACTTTGTCAATTTGGCTTATATGGTTGTAGTAAGAGATGGTGCTGGATAAAATTGATAATACCACATCTATATATTGTTTTTTTTTTTTTTTTTGGGGCTTGCGTTGTCAGGCTCTTTTTACTTGTTGAATGCACCAGTGCAAGTAAACACTACAATGTAAGCTACGTTAACTCTTTTTTTTTTTTTTTTTTTTTTTTACAGTGTAAACATATTGGTTTATACTTTATATTTTACTGCTATAAAAAAACAATGTAAGCTACGTTAACTCTTTTTTTATTTTTCAATTCATTTTATATTATTTTTCTTTATTTCATTACTTAATTGTCTTTAATTTAGGGTTTGGGTTTGTGTGGCTAAACAAAAATGAAATGAATGAAAGGAATATATGGATTCATGATAGCCACAAAATAAAAGCAGGGATTTGCTAAGAAGGTAAAACTACTAGGGCTACGTCGAAGTGACGAGAAATTTGTTTTTACGGGCTGCCATCATGTTCTCTTATTAGCAGTGCAAAGTGCAAACCTTAGGCCTGAAGTAGAATCATGTTCAAAGATTCCAACCTAAGGACGGCGAAACTAACATCATTTTCTCTGCATTTATGAGCATCCACTTTCAGGAACGAGGATTGATACCTTTTGGATGATCTAAGCTACTCTTAGTTTTAACTCGAAAATAGGAGGCTCCAAGGGTTGCATATTTTAAAATTGCCCGAGGAATACTCGGAAAGAATCTCCGGTATTATAAAAACTACTTGAGCTGATGAATCACCAGGACTGGTGGAGCACGCGTTTGCGATCACAACGATCCCGCTTAATGAGCTTATCCAAATTTGATAAACGAATCAACAATATTTTGCCTATTAGATAATTATTGTGAATAACGTTCTCGGTCATTGTTATTCTAGTTAGCCCACTTAATTCATGCATTAATTCCAAATAGCTTTCTTCTTTGTTTGAATTTAAGACATTAATGTGTTTTAAAATTAAATATTAAGAAAGTGGATGGTATTTCAAAAGACCATGGCCTTTAAAGAATATACCAAATTTGTTGACTCAGTTAATTTAAACCTTGGCTTGATTTTAATGATAAACATAGTTAACCAACTAAGTTTTGATGATAAGAAAAAATACATGAGTGAATGATTAAGGTATTGACAATCATATTTCCTAGTATTACAGTGATACGTATAAATCATATTTTAGGGAATTAATTTCAGTCAAAGTGAATAGCACAAAACATAGATTATATTAGAGATAAAGATCAATAACATCATATTTATAAATGAAGAAAACGTAAATGCTCAAAAGAAAAAGAATGTTACTGAAACTTTGAAAAGAATCTTAAATGAAACTAAACATAATTGAGTTCATGAAGATTAAAGCCAATACATGAAGAAACTCAGTGAGGTTGAAGAGTATCAACTAAAGATATATAATCGAAGTCTGGAGCTTCTTTTGGATTGTTTCAGACAAGCATTTCAAGTCAAACTTTCAGTTGAAAGATATGTCTAACATCGACCATTCTCTAAAGACACTTTGGATGCACCTTATATCGCTGCAAAAGTCAATCAAGTTGATGCTCAAGTTTGGATGCAATTTGGCTTCAAAACAAACTTAAAAATGAAGCATAACTAAATTCTGGACTTAAGCAAAGAATCAAAGGTTCAAACATAGCAGAAGTCAAGTCTAAACATTGTGGACACAAAATCAAGTTTGGACATTGAAATAGTATGAAGCCAAGACGTCAGAATTCCAAGTCTAGAAATCCAAAGTACCAAACTTTGCCAACATAAGCAAAGTTAAGTTCGAAATCATAATTCTCGACACAGAGACTAAAATCGGACATAGTCATCTCATTTTCAGACATAGTCAGAACTTAGTCATGTGTTAAGACAATTCGCGTAAGTTTAAGTCTGAAATATTAGCTTCGGATATGGCTACTTAATTTCGGACATAGAAAAAAGAAGTTTGTTGGAAAGTAATTAGTTCATCCAAGTTCAAAATATTAACTTTAGACATGACAATTAATGTCTGGATATGACTATTCAATTCTGGATATAGTGTTTCACTTTTGGACATAGCTCAAGGAGGTCTGTTGCAAGCTAAATGTTAATCTAAGTTCGAGATATTAACTTCGGATATGGCTATCTAATTCCGAACATGGTGATTTGTTTTCATACATAGCCGAGTACAGTTTGTTAGAAACTGTTTGACTCAAGCAAGTCTGAAATTTTAACGTCGAACATAGTTACTCACTCTAGACATAGCCAAATAGCCTTTAGTCAATGAGAAAGAAGGAGAACGTTTCAACGAGTAGAAAATCTCAATGATTAGTTCACATTTAAAGACTGTCATCTTCTCCAACAGACATATTTTCAATTCAAGTATAAAAGGTGGAATAAGAGATTGTTCAAGGTTAGCAAGTTAGAGCAATTCAAGCCAATCAAATTAGAAAAGAGCATTTGCAGAGCATTTACATCAATTCAAGTTTTTCTTCCAAAATCTCACAACTCCAACGTGCTGATTATGAATCTGTGCTCAAAGCTCAAACATTCACAATTCCTAGAGTGTGATCTCAAGTTTTCAATTGTCTATTCATTTAGTAATTTGCATTTATCTTTTGTACAAATTAGCCTATCTAGATGCATTTTCCTGTACAAAGTATATTACCATTTGTTTGGTGCAACAAGTAGTGAGATTTGCTGTTTGTGAGAGTTTGTTGGTGAGCTTGAAAAATTCAATAGTATATAAGTTAGTTGGTTAGCTTGAAAACTAACAAGTTCATTGGTTATCTTAGAAACCAACAAGTTTGTTGGTCAGTTTAGAAATCAATAGATTGTAAGAGTTTGTTGGTGAGTTCGGAAAAACCAACTAGTTTAATGAAACCTAAGTGTAACAAGGCTGACTTAGAGAGTGGAGTAGATGCAAGGTTGAGCCAAACCACTATAAAAATACAATTATCTATGTACTGTGTGATTTGATTCATTTATTTGCAGCACTTTATTTTATTTGGGCAGAAAATTTTAAAATCTTAATTCACCTCCTTTTGAGCTTCCACCTTAACAGGACCAATAAAATTAAATCCTTATAATTCATCTTCCAAGACAACCCAATTTTCTAGGATGCGTGGGTTGGGGTGGGGCACCAATTATCACAGGTGTTAGTTACGCGTTAGGTGGCAAGGATTGTGGGGATGAAATAGACCAGTCCGCAGACGGGGATGAAGCAAATAAATGGGAACAAAGCTTGACCAAACATTTTAAAAGGGGATCCATTTATTTGCAAGGAGATGTGGGCCACGTGGCTACAGACATAAGGAAACGTAGATGCGGATTAGAAGGGTAGGATTTTGTAGACAATCCACGTAGCCCCGCTTCTCCAGTGGGAGGTTGAGTTGGCACGCTTCCTGGACCATGGAAAAATGGCTTTATTTTTCAGGCAGCGGATGTACCTTCACAGCGTCTCTCTATCGAATCAACTTCTTCCACGGCATATACTAGATTCGCATCAAACCTACCATAAAAGTCGGCCTAAGACTTTATTTTTCCGCGGATAATGACACTCTAAGACCGTCTCCGATCCCCCTTCTGTTTTAATCAAATCTAAGGCAACTATTATACTAGTTAAGACATGAAAAATCATTGAAAATTTGATAAGTTGTAATAAGGTTAAATTCATAAAATTATCTAAAAATAACATAATTGTCAAGTTGGATCCAAATTTCAAACTAAGGTGATTTTCGATGTTTTAACTGAAAAATATTTCAAGTATTATCCTTAATATGGATTTGACTAAAAGATGATTGCGTACTCGCATTGTTTGCAAATTGTAACCAGCTTATTTTCAAATTGTTTATGTGTTAAGTCCAATGTTTAAAACAATATGAATGGAGTCTTCATTTTCATGGAATGCTTAGCTACCGGAATTCGCAATCTCAACGCTTTTCATGTGTCGCCCAGCGACAGCGAGAGAGAGGTCTCATCCGATGGTAGGTATCACGTGAGAAGACGGGAGAGGTTGGAGTACTCCACCATTGAGAAAATCATGTAGGAGAGTTGCAGAACATCTGTTGGTCGTCCGTTTGAAGGTTAGATCAGCAGCTGTTGAGGATGGCCCACTTTCAACCGATTCTCTTTAATAGTGTGCCTTCTTGGTTTCCCCACCATTTGTATGGAATCCAAACCCCCTTTAGATTCCTTATTCCAATGATCCTAGCTATTCAAATGAACTTTTGGAAATTACTCGATGGAAATTAAGATTTAACCAGCTAATTAAAGGATGCTACCTAATAATAGTTTATCTGGATATATTATATAAAAGCAAGGGATATAATAAAGTCCCTCCTTTTTCTCTAATTTAGATTTATTTACCTCCAATAACTCTATTCTTTTTATAATTTATCTAAGTCCTAACTTTCCATCTAAAATGTCTATCTATTTTATTTTTTATTTTTTGCATTCACAATCTTTTATTACTATCAGAATACATACTAACCTGAAAAAATGTATCCACAAAAAAAAAAAACCCAAATCCAAGGGCCAATAGTCCCTAATGCAGTCTGAAAATGGAAAAATATATGGAAATAGAAATAAAATATTCGTATGTTAGTTTCAATGTTAATAACTTCTAAATATTAAATGGCATAAAGTTTTGGTCCGTGGGGAAATGCGAGTTGGTGAAACAGAAGCTATCCACCTGCCTAACATCAGACTAGTTTGTTGCCGGCCATTCGCATCCTTCATACCGCAGCAGTTTCCAGGAAAAAAAACAAAAAACAAAAAAAAAACCCAGAGTTGCCCTCGTCATGTCTGAAGATGAGAAGTAGAAATCCCACAGCCGCCGTATGGTCCACATCTGAGCTCATCATCAGGCGTTGAAACGAGGTGAGAGAGCAGCTGCCTCTATTGGAGAGGCCCAATAGCTAGCCACCCTCGTGATTGATTCCCTTCGAACTCTGACGCCGATGTCCCCAAATCATTGTCTGCGAAGATTTGACAGATGGGTTAGTTGAGGGTTGATCAGGTCTGCTGCAGACGGTCTACGTTCTACCACGTGCATGGCATGGTGTGTAAGTCCATTCCATGCTTCCGTCTCTCTTGTCTCTCCCGCAACCTGGCCGAGGCCTATTTCGCCACGCAACCGGATTATTTATTAATTGCAAAAAAAACCACCTGCCGCCACCGCATCGTCTTCTCCTCTGATTGGACCAGGTGGAGCGTCTGGCTCTAAATCTAATGCAGCCCCGCACGTTAGCACAGCCGTTCGACTCAAAACTCAAAAGACAAAAATGCCCCTAGCCAAACGGACCACGCACCTCATTTTCTAACATACTCCATTAAAGCAAATAAAAAAAGCAGTGATAATGCTATCACTTCATTCAATATTTAAATTTTAACATTATTATTTTATTTTCCCATAAATGATTTTACCATAACATTAATATAAAAAATTTTCATGTAAATAATTTATTTTCAGCTATGACAGCATGA
>JAYJMB010054911.1:10251-27981 GCA_036873735.1 Pouteria campechiana
CCCATAAATGATTTTACCATAACATTAATATAAAAAATTTTCATGTAAATAATTTATTTTCAGCTATGACAGCATGAGAAAGTTGCAAGAAAAATTAAAATCATGGTCCATTTTAACAGATTGGCCTTACGAGGAGCAGACCGTCAATCACCACTTGTCCACAGCTGCCACGTATACCAAACGAATTGATCTCTGTCGACCCCCCGTGACACGTGTTCCTGCTCACGCGGACAACCTCCATCCTTGAGCCGTGATCCATAAGAAAGCTCGAGCCTGCTTCCAAGCCTATAAATATTGGGAAAAGAGAAAAAGCCATCGGTTTTTCCTACCAAAGCCCGAGTCTGCAGTAATCATGATTGTTGATTGATCCGAAGATCTGACGGACGCGTGGATTTCAGGATCCGCCATGGAATCCTGCGAGAATCTCCCAGGGGCGAGCATAGTCACCGAGCTTAAACGAGAATCCGGAGATCGGATCCCCATGGATTCTGGGGAGCTTCTGAGAGCTACGGCGGAGAAAAGAAGTGCGGAAAAATCGAAGAATCGAAGATTTTCGATAGAATTAAAGAGATTGCGGTGGGAAGATTGGAAATTTCCGTTCGTTCATCATCAGGTGCTGAAGATCCGGGAAGAGGATTCGCGCCTTGGCGAGGACTTAGGCGAGGGCTTGAGCGCGAAGGAGAAGCTGGCTTTCTCTCATCTGAGGCGGCAGGTGGATGCTCTGCTATGTTCGCAGCCGGTCCTGCGGTCTTCGCCCCTCGGCAATAAGACGGCCATCGAGTCGGTGCAGTAAGGAGAGGTTAGTTTCTCTCCGCTCTCCTTCCTTCAGTCGTTTTTCCGGTTTCAGAAATTTCTCTTGCTCATTTTCTCGCCCCTTTCTTATTTGCATTAGTCGCCGATTCGCCGATTCGCCCTTAACAAAAGCTAACCTTTGCCCTTTTTCTTCCCATGCGCCGCTCAGCTTCTTCTATGCAAGAAAAAAAAAAAAAAATCCTTCTTGCACGTATTTGAAACTAAGATCAGCTGCACGAAACGCGCTGCTTTGGATTGTTAAGACATCCATTTTTCGAATTTCCTTGGACAGTCGACTTACGAAATTTAACCAAAGGAAACTTTAACAAACGAGAGATGTGCGGTGTGGAGACCATATTATTTTCTTAATTGATTTATTTCTATTATAATCTGCCATTTGGATTGTATCCATATCGCATGACCATAGAATACCTTCAATGGATGCAATCAAAACCTCCAGGTCGTAGGATTGACGTGAATTGTCCACTTATTATGCTAGACCATGTTTGCTTTGTGAAGAAATAATTTAAAAGTAATGAATCTAGATGAATGAAAAAAGAGAATATTTGATAATCATCTCTTTTGAAAGGGTAATAATCAGATCAGTTTGACAATTTAGGTACAGAAATTGTCCATCTAACGCGTGCTCTGATTATTAAAGTTTTCTATGAGTTGGAGGTTTTTGTTCTTACGGCTTAATGAAAAAACCATCTTGAACAGCAGTACTTGTAGAATGCTTGAAGCTGTACTTATGAAAATTTTGGGTGTTATTTTTTTAAGCACTGTGCATTACTATATGTTACATTTGGATCAGTAATAATCCTATATGTGATTTAAATTTTAAATTTTAAGACTGATCGACCTTTTTGGTTAATTGGTGACATCTGCAGGAGTAAACGTGGAATGGAATGTAACCAACAATCTCAAGCTTCTCTTTAGCTATAAGATGGAGTGGCGATTGGACCTCTGCCGCCCTCCTCTACAAAAATCAAACGCAGCAGCCTCGTTTAGTAGCTGGTGGTGTTAGCTACTTCTCTCCTTCCCTCCTGGAGGGACTCTGGTTACTTCAGGTCTCCTTGCGCTCCTTGCGCTAGGAGGAGAAACGTAATGGGGAAAAATACATACTTGTAAATATCAAAACACTAATTAGAAAATCTACTTTGGAACTTGCTCAGCTACTCGTGTAATATACAGTACGCCTTGTACGTTTCATTGAAATGGTGTATTGAACGCGTTTGTTTGTACATTTGATTGGGTGGGTGGGTGTTTAACCCAGCTTGCATCGTCCAACTCGAGTGGATGTTTCACTACTCTTATTCGCACATCTGCCCGCTTGGCGCCGTGAGACTAGACATGTGAATGCTAACAATGACAATACCCAGTTTCGGATTGAGCTTGAGCTCGAGCCTTTTTGGGACGGACGGACGGACCAAGAGCTTTTGCTCGCTCATACGGTTAGCCCGTCGTCCTAGCAAAGCACTCGCCTGTACTCTCTTTATTAACAAACCAGTTTTAGGATTTCAGCCCTCACCTAAGCCAAGTTGCATTTGTTTGCCTCGGAATACCGTAGGCCCCAAGGAGGGCTGGATTGGCTTGAATCACCTCAAACAGATATGGCCCGCAACTTCTGTCACGCTTACACGTCCCTGGCGTGTTGTTTCCCAGAAGACGCAATGCAAAGGGTCGGTCTTCAACGGAAGTTTTTGCAGGGTTATGGCATGCTTGTATAGGGTATTAAGTGAATAGAAGCTTTTGGGTTTTCTGAGTCATCGCACAAGCTAATTTGGGCAAAAGCACAGATTTGGTACTTCTCCTCCAGCAGCGCAGAAAATCACCTTTGGCGTGAAAGGAAACAAATTTGGGACTGTAAATATACAAATTTCGTAGTGGTCCTGGTGGCAGGCTCGCCTAGTTAATATTACAATCACTTTATTACTTCGGAAATCAGTCGATGGGCTTGGCTTGTCCTGGTTGCATGACTTTCTGTTTCCTCGTTTCATCGCGAAGGGCTGTCTTTCATTCAACAACTTGGTGGTCAAGTAACTTAAGCACCGTTGGATTGTCATCTATCTCAACGATGATATTTTTTTCTTCATATCATCTATATTTCAATTACTATTTTTATATTTTTATTTAAAATATCTATTTATTTTTCCTTTATTGACTTCATGATATACACCATGCAACAATTTTGCCAACAATACTCTATATATTACGTCTACCACTTCGAAACGCACCTCGAATGTATGGTTGTCTGCCTTTGCTCCCTTTATCCAATCGATCACGATGGCGTTTTTACTATGCTATTATTGTGGAGGCTTAAAGCCATCCCACTGACATGATTGCTGCACTACAGCCGAATCAATCGTTGACGGCAAGCAAAAACCATAAATAAATCCGAGGTTTATTAATAAGCAGATATTTTTCGTCCGTGGGCAAGGCAGATTTCTTGAGAGAGAGAGAGAGAGCGCATTTCTGCCTATCCGTACATGGACAGAATTGGCCACATTATTGGCTGCTGTTTTCTTTCTAAACGTGGGCCCCAAACGCCCTGCTTATTCCAAATCCATTAGGTAGGTGGTAGATTTATGGTAGTGAGCAGCTTCATTCCTCTTTCTCATAAGACGGATGAACCGAAGTCAGCAATCCACCCCTTTCACTTGGTGAGATCAACCTCCCTTTGAACCCTTCTACAAAAATAAAATAAAATAAAATAAAATAAAATCGCACAGACTGAAATTTTTCAGTCATTAGCACTTTTCAGTTGAATGTGATCGTTAGATGCATCATAAACTTTTAAATTTTCAGGATGCCAACCGGTTTGTGCATGACGTCGAGTATCCTTTTGGCTGTGTCAATCTGATTGATCGAAGGTTCGGTTGCGTGTGTTCCATTAGCACGGGAAAAACTTGGGATGGTGCCCATGTATATTTCTGTGAAGAAGGATCACGCAATTCTCTTTGGCTGGTCCTTGGGCCCCCGAATGAGTCTTCAGACACGATAGGGAAGCCACACAAAAGAGGAGGTTTAAAGGAGCTTGTTTTATTTTCCATGAAATGGAATGGGTCTTGTAACAACAAGCAAGCCCACAGAAGATGATACACAGACCAATACAAGGAGGATTTAACTACGCTAACAGATTTCTAATGATCCCCGCTCTGGCACTATCACTCTCCTCAGCTTCCTCCAGTAGCCGAGCTAGCTTTTCGCTCAGCCCCTCGATCTCTTTGTGCAACCTCCTGATGTGGTTACATGCCTCTTCTATTACTGTTTCTGCTGCTGATGCCTACATTAAAATCAACCCATGATCAGTAAAAAGAACAAGCTCAAAGTTTCATTAGATAAAAGCCGAGCAACTAGTGCTTTACGTCATTGCTTTGTTAGACAAAAACAAATCGAGCAGTGCTCTTACATCATTGTTTCGTTAGACAACAACAAGCCAAGGAGTTCTTACGAAGGCATATTGGGCTGTGATTCCTTTTGTAGCGTGGGACAGAGATGTTGAAAATCATGATAGCATTGATATTAAAGTCCAATCACTAGCCAGTTTTTGAGGCCTTCACCGCACACTATTTGTAAGATGCTTCAATGAAAGGCCAACGCAGTCGGAACCAACCGCTGCTCGTGTCCTTCTTTATTTTCATCATACAATCATCTCACCGATCTCAGACGTTAAATTCATCTTTGTTGCACTGACAAATCCAGCACTTGCCCAACCAAACAGATGGAAGTTTAGTTATTTGAGAGTTCCACCCATGATATTAGCTCACACAGCATACCCCCAACAAGGTGATACAGAGGATTTCCTTCTTACCCTGTTAATGCTCTTTGCCTGTAGCTCTGGTAGCAGAGCTTGAAGGACTGAGATGAGAGGCTTGATCTCATCCTCAGTGATCTTCTTAGAAGCCTTGGATCTTCTGCTTGCCATGTTGGCGTAATCTCGGCAGGATGAAAGGAAATGGGAAGAATGGGCGGAAGGGTGGCAGAAGAAACCAGAATTTAAAGAAGGGAGGGGAGGGAGGAAGGGTGGCAGAAGAAACCAGAATTTAAAGTGAGGGAGGGGAGGGACGTGTTAGTGAGAAATAAGAAATGATTTAAGAAAGAAGGGTGGAACAGAGAAGTCGATAGCAATGGGACCCATTTGTCTCCCTGAAGATGCACAGAATGGGCCCACTTTTGGTGGGCTTATTTATTTTTTACAGTAGACCCATGGACTTATTATGAGAACCAGGGCCCACCTCCGCAAATTGTCAACCGAGAGCTACCCACCTTTATTCACAAGGGCTTGGCAACAGAACGTGCGAATATGATTCATGTGTGGGAAATATGAAAGCTGTCAATTAAGATCAACACGGGCTCACGCTCTGACTTAATAAGCCCTCTCATGAGTCTCCTGAGCAGTTCCTTTTTTTTTTTTTTTCTGAATTTTGAATAATGTGGACAGCTCCTACTCTGCTTTAGGTATACCGTGTTAGATAACTTTTTTTGATGTCAAATGTTAAAAGTTTCGCCAAGGACTCATGAAACCAGCTGGATCAAATTCCTTCATTTCGAGCATATGGGCTTTCATGTATTTGAATGGATGACGTTAATATCCTACATAAAATTGTGTTAATAAGGAGGCAGGATGATTTAATTATTGGAGGTGGGGGAGGGGGGCGAACATTGAAGTACGCCGCCTGGCGTATGAACCGAGGAGTGACAGTGGCGGAGGATAGGTGTAGGCCTGGAAGGAATAATTAAGAGTTTTGGAGGTATCTACCAAACTGCCTAAATTTCGCCGCACAAAGACAGGCAGACTCAGTCGGATTGCAACACGTGGCGCCTGCTGCTAGATGGAGCAGGGATTGCCACGTCGGCCACGAGCCTGTTTATGCCAGATATGATCCATCCCTTAGGGCAACAACGCAGATGAATGTGAGATCAGCATAGGCGGGTTATTTTAATTTAGGCGCCGCATGGTATGGTAACAAGGAGACGGCGCAAAATTTTATAAAACTCATTTTATTTTCACTTCCTTTTGATTGGATTTTCAGCTATTTTACATCGTGAAATGCCAATTTTAGAGCCTCTTTGCACGAGAGAAGAAAGGTTGGGTACCATTTCTTAGAAATGAGTTAAAGTGTACCCAACCATGTACTCACAACGGTGGAAGCTGGAGAGTTTAATCACAAGAATTGCAACTTTCATTCTCTCCAACTTTTATGAATTGCAAGGCTTATTCAACCAATGAAATTTCACCCCGACAATTGTGGGGAGGAGTATGTATGATGTACTCCAGTACATTTCCTGCCTAAAGATGAGGCCAAATGGGTCCAAGCAACAATTTGACGATTGTTGGGACCCATCATGCTTCACTTGCCGTTACACAGTATCAATTTGTCTGCCTCAAAAGAAATAAAATATTTCCATTCATGGCTTGGACATTATTGAAAGAAACAATATCTCATTGATGTATTAGACATCGAAGTCATGTAATTTTCATTTTGACCCATGGCAGCATGTGAGTTAGAACAAATGGAGAGTGCAGAGTTTTGCTGGCTTCAAAATGCCGTTTCCCAGAAAGAAAGAAAAGATAACAGGGCGAAATCCATTCATGCTTTGTGACACCAAAATAACAGATCGAAGCCTCCAGACTATCAATTACTCTTGATGTTACCTTAGCAGTTCAAAACACCATTTGGGGCAAAACTTTAGGCGCCTTTGGATAGGGCTGGTTCATAGCAGTCTTGTATCCTCCTTGGGAGCAGATGAGATGGAAGGAAATATGGAATAATCAGCGCAATCCCTAAGCAGAGAAATGCCAGTATTCCAACCCACCAAGCTTTATGTGGTATCCCAAGATACAGCTCATCACAGACTGCACATGGATGACAGAAAACTAGCAAACATAAGCCCTTTATAAAATGACCTAGAACCAGAAAAGCTTCTTTATAATTTGATGAAGAAAAATGTTAAGAAGAATAGTTAACCATAGTAACATACTGATGGGGCAAGTGTTTCACAATTCAAATAGGTCATCCAATCTCTCTAAATTACAAGGGAAAACTGTTGGCATAGTCCATGTGGAGTATCTTGTTTTGAGCTTTTTACCGTGCATTTAATCTTATGTGGATTACTTCTTTCAGTTGTTGGGGATAATAATCATGGACAAAAGCTTGCTTCTTACCAATATTAAAAATGACAGTTTGTCTTTCTTGTACATGCGGCTTTGCAACAACCCCAGCAGGCTCAACATTCACAAGTACGTAGACCTCCTTATGACCTGGTTCCTGCACTTTTAAGTATTCATAGCACAAAAATGAATTCTTCCTAAATGTCTAATTGGTCAAATCTGAATAATAACCAAGGCATTACTGTCTACCTTGAAAATCAACTTCTCGGTATTAAGCAATCTTCTTTTCATGTCAAAGTCAAGGTCTGATTTGTCCTGCTTCAGTTGAATTGAGAAGCTAGCTGGTATCTATTATATAGCAATCAAAATGAGAAAGCCTCCAAGAAGAGAATGCAAAGGAGCAATGGCATTTAACAAAAGACAACAACAAACAATATTATGCTTGGTCCCAAAGTTTGAAAGTATGCATGGTTTTCCAGTTTGCACAAGTGCTGCTCCTAGGTTCAGTGATCCAAACCTTCCGCATATTTGAATCCTAGCCCTATGGATAATAAATTACATCATTTTAGAAAATTCAGGCCCTGAAATTCTCGCCAATATAAAATTCAAATGGTCGGATTGCCTGCTAAAAAAAGCCAAAATATGAGCATACTCAGAGAAACACTTGGACCAAAGCTGCAAATCCAGATATGAGAGAATACATACAGACGCTGGATATGAGATCTTTACTTCATACCACATGGATGCTTTGAGTCCATGTAGGTGGTAAAGGCGAGAACCCATTTGAAGAGGCAACTCTTCCTGTTGGAGCTCCACCCCAACATTCAACACTTTGGCACCATTTCTGCAAAATTATCAACCAAAATAAATAAATAAATAATAGAACTCAGGCAAGAAAAACAAACAGAAGAAAAAGGGGAAGCAGAAGGGTGATCGAAGAATGATAGGGGTCTTTGCTAATCCAGTAGGATGATAGGCTGAAGAAAGGAGCTGCCAATGTGGTGAAGTAAACTAAATTAGATTAAATTAATGGATGTTCAGATTTCAAAATGATGTATATATGTCAATGATCCAAATTCAACAAAATAGCTTCCAGGAAACAGTCAAATGGATTGGTGTGGGGGGTTTGGGTGGGGGAGGGTGGTGTTGATGTAGGTAATCCACCATGGACTACAGATCACCACAGAATAGCAACTACTGCATAATGTACAAAAGGGCAACTGTGAGTGTATATAATCATTCTATCCATCTTGCATGATTGTTTATGGCCGCCTAATCAGGGTGATATCAGCAGCATTTTCCAGAAGAGCCCTCTGATACATGAAGAATGGCCAATCCATGCAACTCTTCTGAACATAAATGGGTGTTTCAGATATCAACTCTTTTGAACATCTAAGTTTAGAGGATGAAAGATGTGCATACACATACATACATTTTGTTTGCCAGAGGTACCGAAATGCTACTGCCAACCAGAAGGACATGATGGAGATAGAGCAGAACAGCCCCATGATACACCAGTAATTCTACCATCTTCATTTGTGAAAATGCATGGATAACCTGAACCATCTGTAGCAAAGTCATGTGCTTTTCCAGTTTTCCAATTGGAGATCGATATGGTCTGGTATCCCAGTGTCTTCCCTGAGAATATGTAAGCTTTCTCTGTGTTGTCTTTGGGACCCAGATGTGATGGCCTCTGATGTATCAAAGCATCACAATGACTCCTGTGACTATGGAGACAAAAAAACATTATGAATTCTGAAATCAGTACAAACATTCAACTGGGACTTGATAGAACATCTGAGTGGCTATGCTCTGTTTGCCAATAATGATGCATATCACACCACTGTTAAATCTAATTCTGCAAAAGAGGCCCATAAGGTTTAATACAAAACTTTTATGAAAAGTGTTGCCAAATCCAAGCGTCCAAATCCCGAAACAACAAAATATAATCTCAGGATCAAACGATAAAGTAAATTTCAAAAACAAAAGACAGCGAAAAAGGAAAAAAAAAAGAATATTAAGACTAAGACATTCAAGTATCTATCAGGAACACTACAAATGTTATGAAAGGGGTAGAACATAGGTTAGTTTGAAAAAAACAGTAAAGAAGATATGCCTGATCAGGCATGCATCATAGCCCAGGAATGGCCTAGTCCACCCATCATCTGAAACGCACGTTTAAAAAAGAAATGGTGGGTAAAATTTGCAATTCAAACACACCTCTTCAACCCATTATATGACAAAAACAGAAATGAAAAACTGCATGGGTGTACGGCTCTTCTTGCTACATACAGATCCCATTACTCGCATACGCATATCTAACAATGTAGGACCCAAAAACTAGGCATGATATTGGGCTTTCGAATAACCAAATAATAGATTTTTGCATCCAAATAATTCGTTCAGCTAGTAAACATGCAGAGTGCGTTATCTGGTGTTCAAACCCTTGCAAAAACTGATTTGCATTCGTCTTCCGTCATGCAATATAAACATGAAAGCTACCACAATGCGCAGTTGCCACGGGTTCACTAGGTGACCTTGCAGGGATCCAAAGTCCAATTTCTCGAAACCAAATAATTCATATGCGTAAGCAGTATCCGCAGAGGATCAACGAATTAAAACAGCTCTCTGTAACAAAATTTGGCTAGAATGCTCCACACAGACAATTCATCAAACATGCAAGTGCCAAAGTTCCAAGCAGTCATTTATGGCCCCACAACGATCCAAAAACCATGTCAGTCTGACAAAAATGAAATAGATATACAATGAATGAATCCTACAAATGGTTTTTTACATCGAGGACTTTTCCATTTGGTCTCTTCCTCTAGATCAGTCCCCACTCAGTTCGGGAGGTGGGTCCCAAAATAGAATCACTTCATAGGCCATAAATCATGATACTTGTTTAAAGGTAAAGAATTTAGTATGATTTACTCTTTATTTTCGTTATATAATAAGAAAATAGTAATTTTAGAGCTTTATTCACTTGAAAAATAAAAACCACGCGACCATATTATTAATTTTCTATAAATTTAGAAAAAAATAAGAAGAAGACTTTGATTTCATTGTTGCGGAATACCTGGGCCCACTAACGGAATTCGCATTTGATAGAGCGCTGGTTTCCACGTTTGCACGAGACGAACTTCTGTTTCGCTTGGCAATGATAGCCTTCGTTTTCAATTTGCCTCGTTTTTGTAGTCTGCTTTGCTTTACTCTATACACGAGCGAATGAGCCACGCATTGCTTGAACCTCGGTGGTCCGACAAATCGTTCACCCTTAGCGTCGAGGTTTGGCTTTATTTAACACATAAGTGGAGCTGGGTACGAAACTTGGGCCCACATTTTTTTTAATTGGTGGAATTCAAACCGTTTATTTTTCTTGTGTTCTAAATTCAACATTATGACGAAAAACGTCAGCAACATTAGTGCCGCTACTGATTGCATTGATTGGAAATTTTTTAACTAGCAGTTGTGTCGTGTTGGCCAATATTTTCTAAAGTTTCGGATTTTAATAACTTCATTGGAATGATTACGTCGAACGAGTTCGCATTTGCCTTCCTTTCTGTTGTTAGCGCAGATAAATTGATCCGGATCTAATGGATGGTCTTGATTGGTGATGTGGACGCCGCTGTGTCCAAATTCAGTTGTGCATGGCAATTTCTCTACATGCCGTGGCCTTTCGAGATCATTTCTAGTATCAAAGTCAGTGTCCGGCATGCAATCGAAGAGCCAGAATCGGCAAGCAAAACAAGATTCTAAAAGAAAAAGAATCAAATGGGCAGACCCATGACCTCTTTTTTTAAGATGCTGCTGCCTTCTTTTATTTAATTTCCCTTTTTTTCTGCTCTAAATAGCCCTGATGTTCGGCTATCCATTCCATCTAAATTTTATACCCTAAGGTGAATGGTGGACAGAAAATGACATGGACCTAGTAACATACAAGATACAACTATGCATTTGGTGATTATAAATGGTGGTGTGAAAGTCAACTCAGTGAAATGGTCTAAATTCCGTAATATTACATGCCCAGTTGGCGTCTAAGACTTGGGACCTTCAAATTGCCACAGCACAAGCCAATACTAGATACATCACCATTTGGCAAATGGTGCAAACCTAAGATGGGAGAGCAGTTCACATTCACTTTCCAAATGATCAAATGGTAGTATGTTCCTTATTTAAAGCCAAGTCAAGTTGGAAAAAATGATAATTTTGATGAAATTGCTCTTCGCACGGCATGGAAATGAAAAGGTTTTTCATCTAATACAAATTAGTGGAGCAAGTACATTGCATCCATTGACAAAATAAACAGAACAAAGTGCCGCTACCAGAACTTAGCTGCTTTCTCAGACCCACTACGGTAAAGAGCACAAGCAAACCAGGAGTCAGATTTTCACTTTTCAGTCCATGAATACTGCTAGATCAATCTCAACAAATTGGAACTGCTAATTCATGATTCCTTCTTGCTGCAAGTTGACCATCTTCAGATGTTTGCCTGAAAAACAGGACCGTCTAATCATCGGGTAGGCTATGATCTAAGAAGGAAACTGATGTCTAGGAAAATTTCAACCATATCTAATAGCTAGCAGATTTTCCCATTCAAAATGTAGCCTACCTGAACATGATGCCATTTCTGCCACCTCCTCCTTGCATCCTCTACAAAATGGAGGGCAAGTCGACTTATATAAATCCTTCAACTTGGCAATTTTGCTTTGTTTTCCCCCTTTTGCCATGTGATAATAGCTGATAATCAGCGAAGATGCAGTTTACTACGCCTAGAACTTTCATTATTGGTTTTGATAGATACGTAGCATACCAAAATCCATCGTGACAACACAGAAAGGGGCTTGAAAGGCTTCCAGATTAGTAGGGAACAGCTGCATCCACAGACGTTCAGAATTTTACAGCTAAAGAAAGATACGCGTCAAGGAGTTGCCATTAAAATCCAGAAGCAGAAAGAACCACTGAACCAGTGATCCCTAGCACGATTGAGCAATCATTGAACAACTTCTACCAATGACCCAGAAATAATCAAGAGGAAAATCGGGATGCACTGCTGCAAAATGGCTAAAATTTGAAGACTTCTAGTTAATCACCATGTTGGTTTGGAACATCTTGAACAAGGTTACTTGCATCCATGTTTGATCAAATACTTACCAAGCAGAAGAAACATTTTGACTGGACTGCGAACGGAAACTCCGGTTGATAAGAGGCAACCGTGACATATTCAGGCCGGGGCAAGCGGAGAGGCCGTTGATGGTTGTGTCTCTCTGCCAAGCGACCTGATAAGAGAATTTGAATCCAAGTCATCCTGCCTATTCACTCTGCCAGTGGACTCGTCCACCTGAGAATGATGAGGAAAGTTGAGTTGATTTCATCTCCCTATTTATCCCAATGATTCAGCTAACTTCCTCTCTTCTCTTCATTGATATTGCTCTAATGCTTGCCCTTCAAGTTCTCCCTTCTAGGATAATTGACACAAAAGATGGAAACCTTCTCTTATTGCAAAGAAAAAGCACAAACAAATCCAAGGTTCGCAGAGTTCCAAAGGGCGAAACGCTCTTAAAGCGTTCTCAGGAAAATCCACCAACCCATATGGAAGCAATGTTTCTGAGCTTCTAATTCCCTCAAGAAATAATGGAATCCCTGTCAAACATTGAAGTCATGCAAGGAAGAATGGGAAAACAGAAAAAGTAGTGGACTTGCAGCGAACGAGTTTCTGAGGTGGTGGTCCTGATCTAAGTAAGAACACCTAGTCAAAAAAGGCACTGGATAACATCCTTGAGTTGCATATCCATATGAATCTGTCTAGGAATTAAGACAAGACACACAAGAACCAAATAATGAAATTTAAAAACTAATAGGAAATTATGCGACATGATAGGAAATAATAATCATAAATAAAATGATTAAGGTAAAATATATAGGATTTTGGCCAAAAAGATAGAAGTGTTGGTTGAAAACGTAGTTAAGGACAACTAAGCGCAAGTTGTTAGGGTAGGTGGTAATAGGTATATGTAATGTCATTTACAAAAAGTAAGACAATGAGAAAAAGGGATTTCCTCACCTATACAGAGCTGAGTGAGTTTGAAGTGAACCCACCAACTACCTTGTAAATGGGGAGGGTTTTCCAGCATTGCCGCTTAACTAACGGTTTGGATGAATGGCACCCAATAGCTGAGCTCAAAAAGTTGGAATATGAATAACCTCTACATACCCAGGCATGCCATGCTACATTCTGGAATGATCCTCACACGGCCCAAAAGAGATGCATGTAAGCAGCTCACCCACGTGTGACAGTCGTTAGCCTGCAAATGGTCTAATTAGCCAATCCAGAAAGATTTTGCCGCTTAAACCTTGTGAACCTCATTAATCCGTCTATGGAAGAATTGCTGGTCATAGTCTTCCAACTTATCAACCTGTTTCTTTCTATCAAGGCCCACCACACAAGTGGAACAACCTGATTAAGGTGCAAGGATGTCCAAAAAATGTGCAGATCCAACTCAACGGCTTGGATGCTGCACGCTGTGGGTCATCCTTCAACGTCAACTTGTTTGGTTGGCACTTAGAAAAATGCATCCCCCAAAGCTTGAGTTTATCCAAATTTCTTAGTTAGCACGATTGCTCATACAAAAATAAGAAAAATGGCAGCCAAACAAGCCCTTGCTGACATTGAAACAGAATTTTTACAAAAAAGGTGAAAGGAGAAGAGAATAGGCAGATTTCACCTGGGAAGAAAAGATACTGCACATTATTCTGTAACATTACAAGAAAGGAGAAGAGAATAGGCAGATTTCACCTGGGAAGAAAAGATACTGCACATTATTCTGTAACATTACAATTTTGAAACATATCAACAACCCATTACGGTGCAGTTGTAGAGAAATTTCCCCGACGGCCGGCATGTCAGCAACTCCCACTTTGGTGGCAGCCCATCAGCGGGCTCCCATGAATACACCTCTAAGGTTCCTCTCTTCACTCCTCTCTCCCCACCAACGATGACGATCCGTTCCCCACACCCCCGAAACCCAAAACCCCAGCCATTTGATGGAGCCACCTTCTCAGGCAATCTTCCAAGCTTCACCCACCTGGTATTTTGCCAACAAAATTTCCTGACCTCCCTTGCCGCATGATCAGCCATGTAAAGCTCGTTTTTCACAACCACGACGGATATAGGCGGCCCAGTCGGTGCACACCACGCAGGGTGCATGTCAGGAACAATTCTCCACCTCCCCTTCTCCAAATCATACTCTTCTGCACATGTATATGGCTCCCTACTGCTACCAACACCCCCCATTATGTAGAACTTCCCATCCAGGAAGAATGCCAAGCAGTTGTATCTTGGTTTTTCAAAGCTTGGCAAGGTTACCCAAGTCTCAGTTTCAGAATTGTACAGCTCTGCACTGCTCAAGACTTTCCCAAGTGCATCAATGCCGCCAGCAGATATCGCTATTTCTCCAAGGCTGGCAAATCCGGATAGGCATCTAGGCGTGTTCATCGCCGCGCCTGAAGACCATGAATTCGTCAGAATGCTATACTTCATTACAGAAGGGGATGCAACTGCTCTTCCCCAAATGAGAAGATGGGTGCCGACTGCCACCGACTCCTTCTCAGAGAACTTGGGGCAGGCAGCCCGGGGCATTCGCGGTAGGCGCATCCAACGCCTCTGGTTGATGTCGAACGCCTCCCACTCCATGGAATTGCATGAGATGTAAATCCAGTGTTCAGACACACGGGCCTGTCGCCGCAGCTTGTACAGCTCTCCAGATCGAAGCAGGGAGCGGAAGCTACGGTTGAGGGAGGCAAGCACTCCGTAGTTGGACCTCGACAAGCGGAGGAGACAGTCAACCACCATATCTCTGCTAAGTGGGTGGATAAGGGAATTCGAACCAGAATTCCCGTTCCCTGGTGACTCGATGCTGGATTCATCGACATGGGCTGGTGCGGAATCCTGCTTCCAGCTCCTGATGTGGGCACCTTCATGGGAGTTCAGACGCATGGTCGATTTCCCTTCCTCGGGTTCTTCATCAATTCCCAAGATAAAGGAATCGTCGGGCTTCAAGTTCTTCATGAGATGGCAATTCAGACAAGATGAATCCTCCTCCAATCCCAAAACAACGGAATTACAGCCAATAATGCCCGCAAATCACAAGCGCCAAGAAATGCCAGATTTTAAGCTATCACAATTCACATGTCGATCCCTCACTGTTTATGGTAACTTGGATAAATGAACGGAAAGCAGGCAAAGCGAAGCGACAAGGATTGCATGCGGTAGCTTATCCCACGTTATCTCCCAGGTGGGGGGCCCAATTCATGTATACAAAAATCCAATCCTCATTACCTCCAATATTCTTTTATCTAATTTATTTTATATAAAATAACTATAATTTATCATTTATATAAAAGTATATGCGTAAAATTACATCAGATACTAGTATAAGTTACAAATTATGCTTTCTATGTGATTTATCGAGACGTACAAAGGAGTTTTGCTTGCTAGCCCCTCTTGCTGCTTTCCAGAGGACCAAGTATCCCACTCCCAACTACATCCATTTGCCAGAAATGTCACCATCCTAGCCATCAATCTCGTGGGGCTGGAAGCATTTCACAACTTGCCATGTGCTGGATTCCGTGAATTATAAGCAACCTTTTACCTTTTTGAATCCTACGCTTTCAGAGTCCACCCATCTCTGCGACCTGATTTGTCGACTTTCCAAGGCTTCGAAGCTTCCCATCTGCAACTCACGTGGTGCCCACTGTCTACGGCGTAAAATCTTCCGTCCCATGTTTCTGCTATGCAAGCCATTCATGATAAAATATCTGACCCACAAATTTTTGGTCAGATATTTTAGACGTGCTTGTCCTGCTGTTCCTGGTTGGATTGGCTCCTAGACGCCCACAAAACCAATTTCGCCAACAGATGTGCTTAGGACTCGATTTGTTGGGCGGAAATGAATATTGCCACTAGTTTCCCATCACATATACCTTGATTTATATAATTCGACTTGTTTTTTTTTTTCAAATCATTATCTTATCTTTTTCATTAAAAAAAATGAATCTATTTTATTTGTATCCACTGAGACAACCTCTTGTACTGTTGACATTATTTGCTTTTCATTTTTTTTTAATCCCATCCAACCAATGAAAGGTTAATGATTATGAAAACTGTACGAGCGCAGCTAAATATGACGGCGCGATGTTGCCCATTACGTAAATGGCTTAAATTAGAGAAGAAAAGATATGGACTTTACCTTACAATCTACTCATCAGGAGAAAACACACCATAACCACACGAAAATGTAAAACACAAGAAGAAATAGTTGAACGCCAAGAGACCCAACTTGATTCTCACCCTCCTGCCACAAGAATGCAATGCGCTGTGGGTTTCAACTGCCGACACCGGGCTAATGAGATGGAATTTGTTCAAACTTTGTGGGAAAGCAAAAAGGGCCTGGGTAGGGTAGAATCAAATGACGACTTCAGTCATTTTATCACAATCAATCGTCACAGCTTGACCAGAATAGACGTGCAAATTTCCTCCTTCGGATATGACTAGGTAATAGGTATCCAGAACCTAACAATGCATGGATTTACCATCCAAGAAATATGGATGGGCACATTATAAGCTGAGATCCCTATTGAGAGAGGTTGGGTTAGGTTTGATCAAGTCCAAGGTACCTGTTGAGCATCAAAATCTTGAAAACTTGTACATTGACGATGAGATGCACTGAACACGATCCGCTTTGCATGCGCGAACAGCATTCAAAGGCCAAAGCCAAACCCCAAAAACAAAATTAAAGAAAAGAAAACCAAAGAAAAAAGTTGAGAGGAAAAGGAAAAAGAAAAAAAAAGAAAGTGGTCCGGCATCATATATACAGGTGTTCATGTGGAAACTCAAATTTTAGAAAGTTGTGGATGCAGAATGCAATTGCAACAGTATGGATGGATGATTATTTGCCGCCCGATCAGAAAAGCTATGATAGCAAAACATCGATTTCTGATAGACAGGAGAAATGAGTTGCAAAACATTTCACCGATTGGAACAAATACTCAAGGATAATTCATAATTCAGGCTGGCAATATTTATGAGGAAGTCAGTCTGAAATCATAAATTTCATTTCTTTCAAAAGAGTAGAGTAAGATATTACATTTTATAACAATATTATCAAGTAATTCCTTGGCCATAAAAATCAATAAGACGCAAAACATAACTATCATAACTTACAATGGCTAATTCTGGCTTCCGCATTAGGAAATGCAGCAGAGCTCAGTGGCTATGGAAGTCAACAACACAAAAAATAACTATTATTTGCGTAGCCTAGAATAGTTAATTATTTGGCTCCAAGGAGGAAATGCAGTTTAGCCACAGCTTTGCTTTGCATGACCTAAACGTAATTGACTAACCTGGATCTAAAATAGTTAACATCCAAACATCATGGACAGGGCAATTAGACCCTCCACCTGCATGAATTGACCCCAGATGGATAGAATCTTCCATTCAAAGAGATTCATGGGGAGTAAATGGAGCCTCCAATTGTGGGTTGAAAGATGTGGCCTCTAACCAAGGAAAATTTTGTCAACTATGGGAATTCTTCAAATCAGCTGGTTCAGTTGCATCAAAGATTACAGATACATGGTGGTAGATCATGAAGGTTGGACATTAAAAAAGCTCAGGGCAACTCATGTCTGCCATGTCAGTTCATGACTTGGACTTGTTGAGTTGGGCATCATTAGTACACGACCATGGATCCCAGGTAATACATATAACAACAGCCAGGTATATAGAAAAATAGGCACATGCAACAAGGACCTCAGGCAATATATATATA
>JAYJMB010054922.1:0-27981 GCA_036873735.1 Pouteria campechiana
TCAAGGAAGCTCATGGTTGTGCATTAGGTGTGCACCTTAACCATGCATAGATAATCAATAAGATTTATGAAACTGGTGATTAAGCAATCACACAAATCAAAAGATTGAAATAAAACCCATGAACAAAAACACAGACTTGCATTAAATAACCAATAATTTAAATAACAAGGTTTATCAAGAAAGGCTACATCTTCACCCTAGAAAGATAGAATTAGTTCATGAAGAAAATAAAAGATACTCCACTTATGAAGATCATTATACTGCAATTTTTCTTCTTGAATCTCCTTTGCTCTTTTGAATCCCCACCTTTTGCTACTCCCAAAAATCCTCGAATTCTCCCCTCAGAAAAACCCTAGTCTCCCTACTAAAGGACTGCTCAAAAATACTAAAAATAACCCCCAAAATGCAGCAATTCTATTTAATAAAATAATATTAAAAAATATTAAATCTATGGTTTGACCAGCCGCCGATGTCGGCGGCGCTAGCAAGCTAGTCACTCTGCCAGTTACCGCTTCTGCTCCGATCTAGCTCCGATCCTTTTGCTGCTTCATTTGCCTTCCATCATTGCTTTGTTACTCCATAATTGCTTGCTTTCTCTCCTTGTATCCACTCTTCTAATAACCTAAACGTACAATAAAAACATGTGAGATTAGCATTAAAGCACTTAAAGATTGCATGAAATTATGCCTGAAAATACAAAATATAGCAATTGAAATTCACTCATCACCTCTACTATGTCCTGCATAATAAAATATTTATTTATTTTTATAAATATATCTATATAGACTTATAGCCAAAACAATCAATATAGCATAAAGGAAAGCAATTCTCCCATTCATGTCTATGTAAACGCTCTAGCAATACAACTAAGAAAATCCATGTTTGATGATTAACAAACTCGTGGTGAAAATGACACAAAAAGATAAGGCTAATGAAATTTTCAGGGTGCAAAAATCTTAAGTACAAGTGGCAATGGCATCGTAGCTGCCTAGAGATATCACCTATTCTACATTCGAATAGTAGCCACTAGCAAAAATTGCCTGCAATAGTCTAGCAAGACATGAAATTCCTAGAAACCTATAGCAAGTACTGCAATTACCTACTGATATCACTTACAACCCCACAGCCAAATGGAAGGCACCACCACAGTGCCACTTGCCAGCTTGAAACTTGAACTGCCCAGAAAGCCCATGCTGCTTGCAATATTAGCCTCAACCACCTGTGGTTCGCCTGCCAATAACTAGCCACATGGGTTTGAAGAACATTGGAAGAATGACCACAACCTATATGGAGGGCACTTGCTAGAACTGCCAACGGATCGTAGCCATATTCCATGTGCTTGAAGATTCCAACAATCAGAAAATTCTAATGTCCCCTCACATTTAATGAGTGTTGACTACTTCCAATGGTTGTATTTTGAGGAAAACTATAAAAAGGAGTTAAGTTGGGATGTTCAACAAGTTTGTTTCAAGTACTTATTATGCCCTACTCTTCAAACTCTCTTATAACTCAAGCCAAAAGCCATAAATTTCCTAAATTCTCATTCAAGGCTCTCACCTACATCAAAAAGGAAAATTTCTCCTCAATTGAAGTGTGATTTCAAGTGTATTAAAGATTCCCCTACTCTCTTACAGATACACATTCGAAAGTGTGATCCCAATCATTTTCTAATTTTTATTTATTTATTTCCTTGAGTTGGTATTGGAGATCAATCTCAAGAAAAACAAGGGTGATTGTTGAAGTGTGACTTATAATAAACGTTTTGAATTGTATTACGCCCCCTAGAGTTAGAATCTAAAAGAGTGCATTGGTACTAAGTGAATTACGCCCCTAGAGCTAGAATCTTAAAAAGTGCAATGATACTAATTTGTATTCCTTATTGAGATAGTGGAACCTAAGACACAAGGGAGAGTGCTTGGAAGAGTAGAATAGAAAAATTATCCCAAACCATAATATATCATGTCTATTATGTATTGTTGCTTGCATTGCTTGATTCCTTACATATAGACTATAAATATTTTAAATGGGGTTTCTTAAATTTGGGTTTTTAACAAAAATTTTATAAACCTAATTCATCCCTCCCCTCTTAGGTCAAAACCTAGCTAAAGGTACCAATAAGTAGTATCAGAGCAAGCTACATAACAAAATTATAATGAATCCAATGGCTAACCATTTATCTTCATCTTATGTATTTGCTAAGGGATAGTCATCCACCTGGTTGCCCCTATTTGATGAAATAAACGTTCACATATTGGAAGTTAAGTATGAAGCAATATATTATGGCAAGTGACATGGAATCATGGAAAGCCATAGCAGTGGGAGTAATTCTCCCTGAATCAAGCAAAGAACTTTGGAAAAAGGAAGAAATTACCAATATACAAAAAGAATCTTGCGCTTTATTGGTGATTGAGTTTGATAGAGTTTCTTTATGCATAACTACAAAAGAAATATGGGATAAACTTGTTTTCATATATTAAGGTTCCTCCCAAGTCAAGGAACTAGGAGGAACATTTTCACAAGAGAACTAGAGAACTTTAAAATGAAACAAGAAGAGAGTATCTCTAAAATGTATGCTAGATTCTCTAAGATTGCTAATGCTCTTAAAGGTTTGGAAAAGGAAATTTTGAATTCTAAACAAGTAATAAAGATCCTTCACGCATTGCCTAAGTCCAAGAATTAGAAAACTACATCCATCAAAGAGATTTAAATGAGCAAAAGATGGATGACTTGATTAGCTCATTGATGTTGCATGAGCTAGTTAAAAGTAAAAGAGAGGAACCACCTAAATAGAAAAGAACAATGGCTTTAAAATTTACAAAAGAGAGTAATGGTGAATCTATCTCATACTCAAAGGATGAAGTTGTGGTTGGTCCCTAAGGCTAGGCTTAACCCAAGAGGGGAGGGGTGAACTTGGTTAACAAAATTTTCTTGCTCCAAACATGGTTAATTAAATTTCCTCTTTTTGTGTAATTTTCTATGGAATAAATAACAAAAAGTAAAGTGTAAGGAAAAAATTATAGTGACCTAAAGATGCTACGAGTACCAGAGAAGAGTCCTATCAGAATTCTGGTAGAGCCTCCCCTATAGTATGAGGGTTTGCACCTATTCCACAATTCTCGTACTCATACAAACAATCCTAGAATCAATGGAAACAATCAGAATGTAATGACACATGGCTTCCTTAGACCTATAATAAAATCCATTCACAAGCACACCTAGGATACAATGGTCCTCAAAGCATGCAATATAAATCCCGTAATTACGACATGTCAAGTACAACATTCTCACACAGTTCATAGTCTGATACATCAAATTCATAGTCTGAATCTTTTAAAGTAAATAATGACTTTGAAATAATCAAAATGTGATCCCTAGTATCCTCAAAGTCATCTGTAAATGTGAGGCAACCCGCTTAGACCCTACCATGAGCGCCAACCCCTGGTTGGACTCTACCATCCACTCTATCAACTAATAACCACAAAGGAAAATAGCATAAGTCTAGGCAAACTTAGTAAGTAGGTAAGATAGAAAACAATGGTAAATAATCAAGTGAAATGAAATATTCAAGTCCATAATAATGCAACATATGTTACATCCATATATATATATATATGTATATATATATATATATTTCTTTGTCCTCACAAGCCACTAAGGCATCACAACATAGAAGAGTCTTCATTATGCATCATACCGGTTACAAAGATCCAATAATCTATACATTAATAATCACAAGCCACTAAGGCATCACCACATAGTTGAGTATTCATTATATATCATACTGTTCACAAACACCCAATAAGTCATATATTAATAATCGCAAGCCACATCACACTGGTCAGAAAGACCTAATAATTCATACATTCGTAATCACAAGCCATTACGGCATCACCACACAAGTGAGTATTCATTATGCTCATACTGGTTACAAAGACTCAATAATTCATACAGTAATAATCACAAGCCACTAGGGCATCACCACACAAGTAAGTACTCATTATACATCATACTAGTCCTAAAGACCCAATAATTCATACATTAATAATCACAAGTCACTAAGGCATCACCACACAAGTGAATATTTACTATACATCAAATTGTTCATAAAGACCATATCACTAAGATACACCATCACCCACATGACTAAGATATTTCATCAAACATGCCCCAAAGGCCTAACCTATTGGTCCCATTTAAATGGTAGCTTAAGGAGTGGGGGGGTGTTGAATTGAAGATTAAAGTGTTGAAAACATGAAAATCAAATCACACTGCATAGGATAATGGTATTTTTATAGTGGTTTGGCCTAATAGGCACCTATTGCACTCTTTGAGTCAGCCTCATTTGTTGCACTAAGGTTCTACTAATCACTTGTTGGTTTTACAAACTCACCAACAAAACCAACAAACTTTACACACATTGGTTTCCAAGCTTACCAACAAACTTAAAACTTATGCATGTTGGTTTCTAAGCTCACTAACAAACTTTACACACATTGGTTTCTAAGTTCACCAACAAACTTTACACATGTTGGTTTCCAAGCTCACCAACAAACTTTACATATGTTGGTTTCTAAGCTCACCAACAAACTTTATAATCATTGGTTTCTAAGCTAACCAACAAATTTATACACAATTAGCAAGCCCCTTGCTTGTTGTTTAAAACAAAGAATGATGTACGATAAAAATATCTCTTACACAGGCTGATTTGGCTAATTTGTACAAAAATAAAAGTACAATAAAAATAAATGTGTTGCAATAAACACAGAGAATATTAAACTCTGAAAAGTTGTTATAGAGGATGTTCTTTGAATGAAGATGGCATTTTGTACAGTGGAGTTGGAAGAAAAACATTAATGTCTGAGTAAATGCTCTATAATCTCTTTCATAAATTTTCTAACTTTTCTAACTCTTAGAACGACCTCTTTTTACTATTAAACTGGGATTAAAGCTTTGCATGTTGGAGAAGATGATGTTCATTAAATACAAGTGAATTATCAAGATTTTCTACCCATTGAAGTGTTATCATAGGTTCTCATTGTCTGAAGGCTTCCGATATTGTCCGTAGTTATAATTTTGGACTAAATGAATTGTTTATCCTGCAACAGACATTGCTTAGCTTGGTCCAAAAATGCATCACTATGTCTGAAGTATAATTTTGGACTGAGAAGTGGTGTGAATTGTTTTGGCAACATAAGAGAACTCTAGCTTCATCCAAGGATGAGTTGGTAGTGTTTGAAGTTAAATTTTGGACTAACTGACCCTGCTATAGCAATGTCCGAAGCTTGGAGTTTAGATTCTTGGATTTGGACTTCTAAGATTCATTGGACTGACTTTAGCAATGTCGAAAATTGGCATTGAACTTTCAACATCTTGACTTCATACTTCAATAGTGTCTGAACTTGGCTCAGTGTCTGAACCAATCTTCACAGTGTTCGAACTTAGTTTCTTAGTGTCCGAACCTTTATTTGAGTCCAGAATTTGGCTTCTCTTTATTCGAACAACGTTTCTCTTCTTTTGAAGTATGTTTTTGACGTCTTATTTATGTTCAAACTTGGTCATCAATCTAATTGGTTTCGACAGCGATTGAGAATATAGTCGAAGTGATTTTGAAGCTTGTTTATGATGCCTGCCATACTCTTTGAGCATTTACATTTTCTTCCTTTGAAAAATGGCGGATCTTGTCTCTGATTTTATCTTATGTGCATTGTCCACTTTAGTTATTTCTTTAACATATTATTCATTACTACACACTTGGAAATAATAGTCAATAGCTTAAATATTCACTCACATGATTTTCCTCATCATTTAAAACTTGGTTGGTTAAACATATTCATCATCAAAGTTAATCCAAGTGAAGGAGGTTTGGTTCAACAATCTCCCCTTTTTTGATGATGATCAAACATTTGAGTGAATTACCTTTCAAATAGATAAAACATGATCATATAAACATGGGAACTAAACAGAAATATATCATTCATAATATAACATACATATCTCCCCCTGATAGAGTGCATCCTCCCCTTAAATCAGTGCACTTGATTCTAATTAAATTAAATAGACAACTTCTCTCCCATTTTGTCATTATCAAAAGGTATAAGGGAAAGAAAACAGATGTAACATAGAACGTGCATCAGGATTAAATATTCAAAAGTAACACAGAAAGATATTTCATTGCATTTCATTACAAATAGAGTTACAAGCAAAGCTATTTAAGTACAAATAGATTTACAATGAAAATGATTTGAGGGCAATAGAAATCAAAACAGAGGTACAATTAGATTGTGAGAAGTGTAGCAAAGATGGGATGCATGGCAGAGATGGATGGGGTAGAAGGATTGGGGTGGAGCCCAATTATGATCCTTTGAAGAAGATTGGAATTATGCGTAGGCATGCGTCTATTACTTTTGGGAAGGTCACATCGGATGAGCCAAAGTTTTGGATGGGGGAAGGGTTGATGCTATTGCGGCTTCCGTTCTTCTTTTATCCTTCCTCTATATTGGCCTCTAGATGTGGTTGAGTTAAGCTTTGGGCCATTTGGCTTATATTATGATGTTCTCATATCCTTCAAAGCCAATCTATGCACATCCTAAGAACATAATATCTCTTGTAGAAATCCATTCTATCACTTGATCTTTATATTCAGAGATATTATGAATTGTTTCTGAAGATTCATCTAGAATCCACAACTTCTCAAAGTTTTCTTCATCCAAATTGTTCTACTTCGATGAATTGAAGTCATCAGATTCCTTTTTGCTTTTTTTGGTAAAATTTGTTCATGATATCTTGCAAACACTCTTTCTTCTCTCCATGGCAGTGAATGGGTTTGGGTTGCTAGAAGTGAAGATAAAGATGATTCTAGGTAGTGTTTTAGAGGATTGAAATAAATGAATTTGTCTCAGAAATGGCAAGTTAAACACAAGAATGCAATTTCAGAATCTATGAGTAAGTTGGTTGAGTTTCTGACGAAGATAGGAAGATTTTGAACAAAAGATAGAGTTTCAAACTTTGGACATAAATAATGCTTTCAAACCGACGAAGATAGGAGATTTTGAATAAAAGGTAGAGTTTTAAACTTTGGACATAAATAATGCTTTCAGATGGAAATGAGCTATGTCTGAAAATCTATTATGAAGTAAAGTTTCATAACATCTGAAGGTGTGTCTTAAACTATGTTTGAAATATTCTAAGTTTCACATCATATTAAGACACACATATATAGCATATGAAAGGTAGAAAGTATAAGCATTCAAATCAAGTATTCGCAACCAAAATGTGATGATCAAGACATAAGCATTATGCATGAGGATCTATCACACCTAACTCCCTTCTAATCATGCAAAATCTCTCTTATGGGAGTGGTTTGGTGAAAAATGTGTCACATCTCACATAAGGGGGCCTATGTGTTTTAACATCACTTTATAATTTTCTTATTTTTAAGGGAAATAGTCTGCTAAAAAATTAGCAAAGTTTATCCTGACATCTGAGGATCTAAACCTGTGCATTCATTAATCCTATCAAAATCATAATTTCAATATTTATAAATTCCTAACATAAAAGATAAAACACACCCATAGCTACCCATAACCATAGTTGCGTCGTGATGAAAATAAACATAATTGGAATACTATAGATCCATCCACAATTATCACTATGAAACCATAAAACACACCCACAGCTACCCAAAACTGTAGTCGCATCGTGATCAAAATAAACATAATTGGAATACTATAGATCCATCCATAATTATCACTATGACATGCCCATATAATGACTTTATACATAACCATTATATATCATACATTAAATCTTATCAGATTACAAATTCATAGTTCTTATGGGGAATTACTAGTCCTAAATTTATTAAAATACACTGATCATTTTCAAATTCCGATCCTGAGCACTAACTCCCAGTTAGGCTTTATCGCTTGACCTATCAACTAAATACATATATATATATACATAAGAAGGTGTGAGTTTAGACAAACTCAGTAAGTAGGCAAAATATAAAACAATGATCAATAATCCAATAAAACAACATATTTAAATCCACAACATGTGCAACTCTATCGTATGCTAAATTTCATAACAGTATCTCATTCATTATAATGAGATACTCATTATCCCCATTAATCATCAATCTAAACAATCAGATATAATAGAAAGACAATAATGGGACACTTTCTTTTCCCATCCATACATACATTCACTTGATGTAATAAACATCAACCTTTATAAAAGCATAGGATACTCACTATCTCCAAAATTCACACATTCATATAGTATAATAAATACATTCAATGTAAAATCATGGGATACTTATTATCCCCCAACACTCCATACATCCACTAAATCATGTTTCAAGTTAATTAACATAATAACTAAGTAGCAACTGCACTAATTACAACCCATATCATCATTATCAAATTCTACAGAACCCTAACCTAATCCCATCTACATCAATCATCAATAATTCAACTATCCATCAATGCAATAATCACATCTATATAATTAATAAGTTGAATTAATCATCTACTCACCTTTAATCCTTTGTTTCTTTGATGGGTCCTACCTATAGCTATTGTCCTTTGATTGTTAATGGCTTTAATACATTTAAATTAAGAGGATTCTTGGATTAGTAGGTTGCAAATCATGCATGAAGTAATTTCCCACAAGTTTCCCTATTAAATAAGGGCTAAAAATCATCAAGGGAGAAATTTTGGAAGCTTGGACGTGGCCTCTAATGGTTGCCACTGTGATTTTCTAAGGGAGATGGCCAATAGTCATCTTTTTATATTGAAGATGGTATGGTACTCTAAGGTCCACACCCACATGTGTACATGCATTTCATTTCTAAATTTTCCTATCATCTTTTCTCCATTTTTTTAATATCTTTGAATCACTTCCACCACAATTCACATGCCAATTCTAATATTTCATAGGATTTGATAATTTTTTTTCAACTTATGTCACTTGTTTAACATATGTTAATGCATCTTATGCCTCATTCTCACATTAATAGTGATAATGCACCTACTTTCATGAATTTTTCATAATAAATTTTCTAAAATTTCAGGTATACTCACATATATTACATGTCGAGTTATAAAAATGAAAATCCACATACCTGAAATTTTTAGGGCCTTACAAAGACCCATTTCAGTCCCCAAGTTCCACAACTTGCTTCCCTTTGTTGCTTAAATGGCCCTACATATATAACATGCATTACAACTTCAATTTTCATATATTTCTCATCCAAATATAGCTCTAACCGAGGCATTTTAAGTCCATTAGTTGCAATTGCTAAATACCACGAACTGTCCATTCTGCAGTCCAATCATGGGTTAAATTCTAAATTCACTTTCAGTGTAATTTCTTCTTTCATATCTTTGTATATTCTTACTTAGCTTTGATCCCTTTTTACTATTCATTACATCATTCATTAACATGTCAATTACTTTATTTCAATGCTTATTTAATAGCCAAAGTATAGTTGTAATGGGATTAATTAACCATACCTTATCTCTCACTACTTAGACATTTCCTCAAACATCTTACATTCATAAGTGGAAGTGTTAATAGACATTTCCTCAAACATCTTACATTCATAAGTAGAAGTGTTAATTTCAACAAAAGTCCACTATATCACTTATATTCGCAACATGATACAATGCATATTTGGCATGTATAACATCAAAACAATGTTGGTTCCCAATTAATTACACTCTTTAGGGTCATAACCAAACCCTTTATACATAATTCACTTTTCATTTGGGAATTTCATACAACATTTTATATACATCATTTAAATTCTAGTATCTCGATAAGGTATCTTAAGGGGATTTCATTTCCAGCAACACATACATATCATATAACACAATTAACATGTAATTAACCATAAAAATGAACCAACTAAGCCTTTTACTCAATCAACTTATTATTTAAACACTCTGCATGCCAAAGTCCTTTCCAACCTTTAATTAGGTCATTGACTAAAATCAGGTTTCTCAAATCCAATTGAACTCCAAAACGTTATATTTAATTGATTAATCATTTCTCCTATGAAATCCTCAACAATTTCCCCCAAATCCCCACAAAATCATTGTTCATGAGTTGGATATAAACCTTAACAAATAGAAACCATAAATTAACTTGGGGAAGATGAACTTACCTTTGATTTCAAGTATGACTTTCACTTGAGAATGAAAAGCCATCCTTAGAGCTTCCATTAGCCTCCAAAAATCACAGCTAACCCGGTACTTCCTCCTCTTTTGCCATCCAAATGGCTAAAGGTTAAGCTTGATCATGTGGTGTAGGTTACACACCCAAATAGAATGAATTTCTAGCTAATCATTGTGAAAAATGGGGGTATAATTGGCCTAGGACAGCAGCTAGGGTAAGAGAGAAGAGGGAAGAAAATGAATGGAAAACAAATGGGCTAAACAACCTTTAAAAATCATGAACAGTGCACCACTACCTCACCCAACGACACATGTGTTGTAGCGCTCGACCTGCTGGATGCTGATCTATTCCCTTCATGATTTGGCATTGCAGCGCTTGTTTTGTTGTCGCCGCACCCACATCGCTGCCTCCTATTTTACTTCATTTTTGCTTTATTTCTTCTCCACTTTGGTTTCCTACTTCTCATACATTTTTGGCCCTGATTTTTTCACATAATAATGACATAAAATGCATAATAATTTTGCCTCAAGTAACTAGGAATCGAGTCATACCATAATTCGCATATGCTTTTAATCTGTATAATTACATTTAACTTATATGTACTTGATATACTCTTACACCATTTCATTTCAAAGTAAATTTTCTTTACCTCAATTCATCATTATAATTAAATACAAAAAATTCACCTCCATTTTCAACACTCCGGGTGTTACAAAATGTCTGCTAACTGATTTTTAGTTGGTATGAATTCCAAATAGACATTGTGATTTTGGACGTGATTTCTAATGAAATGGTGCTTGATCTCTATATGCTTAGATCTAGAATGCATAATAGGATTCTTTGTCAGATTTATAACATTGGTATTGTCACATCAAATGGGTGTATAAATAAACTTAAGACCATAGTTACTCACCTGTTGTTTCATCTAGAGAATCTAATCACAACAACTACCAACTGAAACATATTCAGCCTCAATAGTTGATAGTGCAACAGATGTCTATTTTTTGGAGAACCATGAGATGATCATGTTTCTAAGAAACTGAAAAGTCCTTGAGGTACTCTTTTCATCTACTTTATAACTAACAAATTTGGCATCAGAGTACCCAACTAACTCAAAATCTAAACCTTTTGGATACCATAAATTGATGTTTGGAGTATCCAAGAGGTATCTAAAGATTCTTTTTACAGCAGTAAGATATGATTCTCTAGGATCTAATTGGAATCTAATATGCAAACAAATGCTAAACATAATATCTGGCCTACTAGCAGTAAGATACAACGGAGACCCTATCATACTTCTATAAAGTTTTTGGCAAACAAATTTACCTTTTTGTCCTTGTCCAATTTGATGAAAGTGCTTATTCGTGTTCCATATTTTCTTCCATCTTCAAGATTGAATTTCTCCAGCAATTGTTTTGCATATTTAGCTTAGTGGATGAAAATTCCTTCTTTTTTTTACTTCACTTGCAGTTCTAGAAAGAAGTTCAATTCTCCCATCAAACTCATTTCAAATTCTCCATGCATCAACTTAAAAAATTCTTAACAAAGATTTTCATTAGTAGCTCCAAATATAATGTCATCTACATATATTTTTATAATAAGAATATCATTCATAGCATGCTTAATGAAGAGTGTGGTATTTACTTTACCCCTTGAGAATCCTTTCTCAATCACAAATCTACTTAGCCTCTTATACATGCTCTAGGAGCTTGCTTCAATCCATAGATGACTTTCTTGAGTTTGAAGACATAGTTAGGACCATAAGGATATTCAAACCTAAGGGTTTATTCCAAATAAACTTTTTCATTAATGAAACTATTTAAAAATGTAGATTTGACATCCATTTGGTAAAGTTTAAAATTCATGAAAGATGTAAATGCTAACAACATTCTTATGGCTTTTATCATAGCAACAGGGACATATGACTCCTCAAAATCTATTCCTTCTTATAGACAGTACCCCTTTGCTACTAACTTTACCTTGTTCCTCACCACTAAACCAAATTCATCAAGTTTATTCCTAAAGACCTATTTGGTTCCTATAATAGCTTGATGGTTAGGTCTCGGAACTAAGGTCCACACATTTTTTGTTTTAGATTGGTTTGATTCTTTTTGCATAGCTAAAATCCAATTCTCATATTCTAACACATGGTCTAAGCCAGTTGCCACTAGTTGAGAAATAAAGGCAAAGTTACCACATACTTGGTGACGAGATGTTCTAGTCCAAACTTTATCATACACATCACAAATTACTTTGTTTTGAGGATTAGCATACATGAATCTCCAATCTCTAGGATGAGTGTTTGCTGAAAAATTAACTGCAAGTGTATGAAGTCAAGTTTTATAGTTTAGTGATGAGTGAGAGTCGCATCCATAGGGATTGTGCATTTCAACCTTTCGCTAGCTATCATTATAGATAATTCTAACTTTATTTGGATGATCGAAGATAAATAATTCTTGAAGTAATAAGTAAACAGAATAGCTTTGAATAGAATAAATCAATACATGAAAATCCTAGAGAATTGATTTCATGTATGTTTCATTCATGGCAATTTCAACTCAATTCTGATTTAGCAATGTAAAAGTTTATAAACCGATAATCATAATTCACTTTATCCCCTCTCCCGAGTGATAGGTTAAATATCCATTCTCAAAATCTTGATTTTGATATCCTTATAAAAATCCAAATAATAAGAATGTATTAATATCTATGGTTATCTACTAAAGATTTCATATAACATAGAAGCTCTCCCGAGTCATCTATAGTTTTATGTTGTAATGTTTAGATCCTAATATGGTTACTTATTCTGAGTGTTAAACCCTAATTACACAATCATTCAATGGGTAGTAAATCAATTGAAAATCTTACACACCAAACATCACAAATAAAACTAATTGCATTGCCAAACAAGAAAGTTATTAATTACACCATGAACTCCACATAAAATACATCTCTCCTCTAGAAAATGAGAGATTAGCCTCTCATGATGTAAAATAAATCAAGCAAATAAGATGCAAACATCATGATAGTTCCAATTCCAAGATAAACCACAAATACAAGGTAGGAAAATAATTAAAACCAAAATAAATTGATTTCTTCCCCCTTTTTAGCTTGTTTTTCACTCCTCGGTAATGATCTCGAACCTCTTGATCTCCAATTTGATCTTTTCCTTCAAAGCTTCTTTAAAAAATTTCTAAAACTCCAAAGAACCTTAGCTCCCAAGTGCTCTCCAAAACCCTAACAAAAAACTCCCCCAAAAAACTCCCTAACTTTTCTTTAAAAACCAACCCAAATAAAAATTTATGCAATTTTTTTGTAACTTGTTTGTCTTTGGCACTGGCGACACCACCTTGATGTACATGTATTGGTGTTTGGGAAGAATGGGTGCTGGTGGCTCTAGAATACTATCCACTTGAGATGTCTTCACTATTTTGATCATACGTTTGTTGTCAGAATGAGATGATTCTTATTGCATTGAACAAATAACTTGAAGATCTTCAACTCTTATGTTAACCACGCTTGCTAAATCCATCTTAATCAATGCCAGAAATAGCATCAAAGTATTGCTTATTTACATTTAGCTTTTCTTCGACATGGTTTATTGACTGAAAAACCAAATAACTCTATTAAATATACTATTTTATCAAATGTAGTTACAAATTAGTAAAACATGCCAAATGAGGTTCCAAAATAAGTGAATTTAAGTATTAAAACATGGTATATTCTAGACTAATCAAATACCTCTAAACTTAGCTTTTGATCATCCTTGAGCAAAATAGCAACCAAACTAGTGAAATAATCAGGAAAAATTTCTCTTAGATAATCAAACATATGCTAGATAAATTACACATGTACACATGATTTAGATTTCCTTCAATACACTTTCAAAGTAATTTCATAAACTCATACTTCATCAGTCCTTTCTGAAGTGAAAATTGTGATTGTGTGTGTTATGTAAATTTCAAGATCATGTATATCTATCAATCAACAATGTGTGAACTAATGATTTTGATGATCTTTGCAAAGTACATCATATGCTTGCTTTTCATAATCCCTCTCCACTAATGTAGACAACTCTATTTACTTGGATCACACCCCAAACTTATTTTCTTTTGAGTTCATGGAATGTGATCCCCCCAAATTTAAACCTCTTTCCTTGCTTGACTTTTCTTTTATCCCCCTATTGTTTTTCTTTTTTTTTCTTTTTTTTCTGCATACTCAATTTAACACCCCCAAGTTCATTTTCTTTTACTTTGTTCATACCTCTAAAACAACCATGCATATGACGTATATCTTTGAATAGGTAAAACATGGTTTTCCAAGCTAAATAGGCTTAGATAATGAGGCTACAAGAAGAAAATTTGAATGGTGGTTTTTCACATGCTTTGCATGTGCCATTCTTTCATAAGGCTCAATAGGGACACTAATGACATTAAATGTACTAGGTTGGCTTGAAAGGCTCAAACTGATCAAATAATACCTAAATCAATTCCAAATAAATATGTTGTCTAGGATTTCGCCTTGAGTGATGATCAAACAAGTTCTAACATGCTTGTGTCAATCAAAATAAGTCAATGAATTCACAACATTGTTAACTAAATTGCATACACTTCGCATGATTATAACATAATGTGCTTGAAAAATTTTCATCAGTCATGAAAAAGGACTTTTTATAAGACTCATTGAATCACAAGGAGTGTATATCCTTCTTTCCAAATCATATGCAATGGTAATAAAAAGTCAGCCTATGTTAGTGATTGATTAGAGAGAGAGTCGTCCTATTTAGTTTCAACATGTTAGCTTACAATTTCTCTTTGATGCACATTCCACAAAAGACACATGAGTGCAAATTCCAAGCAAGTTAAGCATTCTAAACATAATCTAAACAAAACCACAAAAATTGGAAAACTGCTCCCCCAAACATGAAGTAAACATTGTCCTCAATGTGAGAATAAAGCTATGGAGAACAAGGACTTCCCCGAAGTGGGTCAGACTACTCATCAAAGAAATGAATGGACTCTTTATCAATAGCTAATGGTGAATCTGGTGAAAAGGTCAGGGGAGTTGGAAGAACAACAGAACTAGAACCTTGAAAGAAACTGGCATTCTTGAACATCTCATTCATCGCAACGCTGTGATCCACCAAATAGTTGAATTATAGCATAGTTCATTTCTGAAAACAATCCTAAGAATTCCATAGATCGATAACCTGATCCTGAAGATCCGCAAGAGTGAGCTCAAAAATGGGAAGATTTGATTTGTGCCTTGTCTAAGAAGAGGTCAGGACAGCAAAAGATGTGCTAGTTCTATGACCCATGGCATTGGTCTTTTCCAATGTCTCCATGATAGCATTATTAATTACAGGCAATGGTATTTGGAGCTCTTCATTGGGTTTGCTAGAGGCACCCACCATAAGACATAGTTGGTAGATGAGAGATGGATGGCCTAGACTGCTTGACAACCTTCCAGTGCTGAAAGAGATAATAGAGAGCTCAATGACCTTCCCCACATCAATTGACAGCCTACTCTAAATGGCGTAATTGAGTTGAGCTCTCTCCTTGATTACATTAGAGACATGGTTTGAAGGTAGTAACCTTGCTGATATGAAATAGTCTCATACCCTTGAGAATGCTTCCAACTATCATCTTGGAAAGCTAATAACCTTGTCATTTTTCTTCTTCCATTAACTGTGCAACTTATCCAAACTAGTAATGACTGCATTGTAATTAAGACCTTGTTCTAACCATGAAGTGTAGGCATCATCATCAATGTTCGCCAATTTGAAGTAGCGATTAATGGAAGATCTGTCATAGGGAACCAATTTGCCCCTTACAAGAACTCTTTGATTTGTTGGATCCACCTCATATTGTGCTCTTGCGTTGGCATAGAATTTCCTCACAAGTGCAACCACAGTAGGCTCAGGTTGAGCCACAAACTTCTGCCAACGCCTTTATTCGATGATGTTCTTAATATCAGTGCATGTTGTATTTATCCCTCACTCTTTGATTCCTTCTCTATGCATGATCAATGAATTTTATACCTCTTCTACCCATTTATAAAGAATGTAGGGTCACATTCTGCTTTTCATCGCTTGAATGGTCCAGAAGTTGTGGACTTTCTAGGAGGCATGCTGATAAACACGCTTGATGTAAAAAAAAAAAGAATGGAAGCACACTATGACAAGTAATCTCAATTCCACTTATCCCAAATTACACTAATGTGCCACAATTCAAATCTTAAACCAGCATACGCAACTGACAACACTCAATCAACCTTTTCTCAATGAAATTCCTATTAAGTCATTGTCACAAACATCCAACAAGCACTTGGTTCAACACACTCTCAAGCTGTTCTTCCCAGTTGTTACCAATCCCATACACAAATCATTGATCATAAAACATAAGTATTCAAATACTCAACATAGGGAAGGACATACACTTCAGTGAGCACCAAAAACTGAATTGTATGTAACACCAAAAACACAATGCAAAGGATCAAACTTAAGCACACCAGGTCATAATGCAATTCCTAACTCATGTTCCAACTCCCTTCCAAACATGGGCAAATCCACTCCATAATCCCAGAATCTTCACTCCAACCTAAGCTTAGGCAATAATGTATATCATAGTATAGAGTTTCCCATGAAAATCAACAACCATGTTTCTTGAGCATTCCATCAATCACTTCCAAGGCAACTCAAAAACCCAACTTTCCCAACATAAAAGTTTGTCTCCACTCTTTGGAAATCACATCAACAACATAGGTAGAAGACAATCAAATGAAAAAGAAAGGATGTCACCTTGTTTCTTCAATCCTCCATGTGCTTGTGAAATCCAACCTTGAAAGGTCACTTGGAGGAGTGTAGAGAGTTTGTAGCTTCGAGATTGATAGAGATGGGGGAAATCGATGGGGAAAGGAGGAGATTTATAGATTAGGATCGATGTAATGGTGGAAATCCATGGGGAAAGGAGGAGATTTGGAGAGAAAAGAGGGGACAAGTGTTTTGGGGTTTCTCGAGGGGAAAGGAAAGAAAGAAAAGGATGAGTAGAGAGAGGGGAAATTGGGCACCGGCGATGCATGGGTTATAAGTGGGGTTGTGCCAGCAATGCTGGGTGTGCACTGATGGTGCCACCTTGCTACCTGGAGAGTAAAAAAAAATTTTTCTTCTATGTACATCTGGCGTTGGTGGCACTAGGTGAGTGCTGGCGATGCCACCTCGCTGCCTTCTGTGTTGCTCCCTTTTTCCACATGTGGCTTTAATGTCGATTTTGTCTTGAATTCACCCACTTGTCTTGCTCCTCATCTCTTTTCAATATGAACTTTACCTGTAATTCGTAAAACAATCGGTCATTATTGGAGTCAAATATGGAAAACCAAATAAAGTGAAGAATCTATTATTTGAATTGAACTAGGTAGAACTGAAATAGTAATTATTTGCTATTGACATGCTTATGACTAAAGCCAATTATTCTACTCCTAAAAATTTAAATTAGAAGAAAGATTAAAAATTTGGGTTGCCTTCTAAGAAGCGCTTAATTTAAAGTCCTCAGCCCGACTCCTTTCCACTTCACTCTCCGTCCTTCAAGTGGGTCACCTCTCCACTTATGCTTTTATGTCCAAAATAATTCTTTATGCATTAGCCATTGACTTGAAAAGTTTTGTTTTCTTGTCTTCTTAGCTCCACTGCTCCATGAAGAGAAACTTTGTTGATGACAAATGGTCCTAACCACCTTGATTTCAACTTTCCAGGGAACAATTTCAGTTGTGAATTGAAAAGTAACACCTATTGCCCTGGTTGGAATTTACAGTTGAGAAGGAGCTTGTCATGCCATCTCTTCATCATTTCCTTATAGATTTTTGCTTTTTTATAAGCTTATTGATGGAATTCCTCTAACTCATTCAATTGATGCATCCACTTCTGACTTGAAGCTTCCAAATTCAGATTAAACTTTTGCACTATCCAGTATGCTTTGTGCTCCAATTCTACTAGAAAGTGGCGTGCTTTTCCAAAAACCAATCTATATGGTGACATGCCAATTGGCATTTTGTATGATGTCCGGTATGCTCATAGTGCATTGTCCAATCTCCTTCACTAGTCCTTACAATTCTATCCGACAGTCTTTTCTAGTATCTATTTTATCTACCGTTTGGACACCTCATCTTGTCCATTTACCTATGGATGGTAAGCAAGCGCTACCTTATGTCTTACACCATACTTTAACAGTAAATTGTTGAAAAGCTTATTGCAAAAGTGTGAACCCTCATCACTAATAATTGCTTGTGGAGTTTCAAATCTTGTGAAGATATTCTTCTATAAAAATTTCAACACTACCTTCACATCATTTGTCATTGTGGCTACTGATTCTATCCACTCTGAGACATCATTAATATCCAGTAAAATGTATGAATAACTAAAGGAGATTGGGAATGGTCGCATAAAGTCTATTCCCCATACATAAAAGATTTCTACTTCCAAGATGTTTGTCAGTGGTAACTCATGTCTTCTTGAAATTGTACCTGTTCGCTAACAACAATCACAAGTCTTTATAAACCTATAACTGTCCTTGAAAAGTGAAAGCCAATAAAACCCAAATTGTAGGATTTTTGCAACTGTCATGTCAACACCATGATGAACTCCGTACAGAGATGAATGGCATTGCTATAGAATGTCATGAACTTCTTCTTCTGGAATGCAACTCTAGATGATCTGATCTGCACATCTCTTGAATAGAAATGGATTGTCCCACATATATGCTTTGACATTGTGGAAGAATTTTTTCTTTCACTGCCCTTTAATGTCTTGAGGGTAAGTTCCACATGCTGTGAAATTCACAAAGTCTGCATACCATGGAGACTTTCTACTCAAAGTGAAGAGTTGTTCATCCAGAAACCTCTTTTGAATTGTACTCTCATCACCTAGGTGCTCTAATCTAGACAAGTGGTTACCTACCACATTTTCACTTCCCCTGTTGTCTTAAATTTCCAAATCAAATTCTTGCAACAACAATACCCAACGAATCAATCTAGGTTCTACATTGTTCTTTGCAAATAGGTGGTGTAAAGCTGCATGATTAGTATGCACAATGACCTTTGAGCCGATAATATATGATTGAAACTTTTCCAATGCAAAAACCACTACTAATAATTCTTTTTCTGTTGTGGTATAATTCTTTTATGCTTCATTCAACATATGACTTGCATAATATATAGCTCTAATGATCTTATCATGCTTTTAACCCAAAACTACTCCCACTACCACATCACTTGCATCACACATGATCTCGAAAGACCAAATCCAATCAAGCATCACTAGAATCAGAGTAGAGGTCAACCTCTCCTTCAGTGTATTGAATGCCTGCAACCACAATTCATCAAAATTAAAAGGAATATCTTTTTCAAGGAGATTGGATAAAGGTTTAGAGATTTTTGACAAGTCTTTAATTAATCTCCTATAGAATCCTACATGGCCTAAGAAACTATGAATTTCATTTATATTGGATGGGGTGGGAGTTGCTTAATGGTTGCAATCTTTGCTCTGTCCACTTCCATACCATAAGCTCAAATCTTATGGCCTAGTACAATGCCTTCCCTAACCATAAAGTGACACTTTTCCCAATTAAGAACTAGGTTAGTTTCCTCACATCTTTGCAAAATGAGAGATAAGTTGCAAGCAAAGATTGAAGGTGAAGACAAAAATTGAAAAGTCATCCATGAACACTTCAATAGTATTCTCTACCATTTCATGAAATATTGCCATTATGCATCGCTGGAAAGTAGTGGGAGCATTACATAAACCAAAGGGCATCCTCTTGTATGCTAAAGTAGCATATGGATAGGTAAAAGTTGTTTTCTCTTGGTCCTCTAGGGCTATCACAATCTGATTGTAGCCTAAGTACCCATATAGAAAGCAATAATAATCATATCTGGCCAAACGGTCTAACACTTGGTCTATGAAAGGTAGAGGAAAAGGTTCTTTTCTAGTGGTTTTATTTAATTTTCTATAATCAATATACACTTGCCATCCAGTGATAATTCTAGTAGGTAATAGCTCATTGTTATCATTCCGAATCACTATCATTCCACCTTTCTTTGGTACACATTGCACAGGACTCACCCATTCACTGTCAGAAATTGCATATATAATACGTACTTTGAGTAATTTTCATACCTGAGTATGTACCACCTCCTTCATTGCTGGGTTAAGTCTTCTCTGATGTTCTCTGGAGGGTTTATAAGATTCTTTCATGAAAAATCTTATGCATGCATATTGTAGGGCTTATACCATTGATGTCCTCAATCAACCACACAATAGCAGATTTGTGATCCCTTAGCATCCACAGTAGTTTCTCTTCTTCCAAACCTGTTAGATAATCACTAGAAATGATGAATCGTTGCCTAAATATGCATGCCTGAGGTGATCCGACAGTTATTTCAATTCCAACGCAGATTTTACTTCTTCCACAGCTGGTCCTTCCTCTTACACTCTAACTTCATTTCTAACTCTATCTTGTGATCCCATCTTTAAAGATGAGACTTGTTCTCTGACCTCCTCAGAACCTATTATAGTTTGGCTAATAGAATTTGCAATGCAGTTTTCTAATGGATCATTAATGCATTCATCATTAAAAACTGCATTTACACATTCATTCACAATTTCAATTCTATTACAAGTGTTCTTTTCAAGTGGATAGTTCATGGCATGGTAAATGTTAAACTTTACCTCTTCTTCATTGATTCTCAAAGTTAGCTCACCTTGTTGTACATCAATTAGAGCTCTTCCCATTACAAGAAACGCTCTTCCCAGAATAAGAGGTACTTCATGATCTTCCTCCATGTCCAGCACCACAAAGTCAGCAGGGAAAATGAATTTATCCACCTTCACTAATACGTCTTCTATGATCCCCCAAGGATAAGTCAAAGACCTATCCGCTAGTTATAATGTGATGATGGTTGGCTTTACTTCTCCTAGTCCAAGTAATGAATTTCCTTTAGCGCATGGAATAGTAAAACTCCTTGGATCTTTTAATTTCTGAGGAAGCTTTCTTTGTAATGTGGAGCTACATTCTTCTGTCAACCTCGTCGTTTCAAATTTTCAAGCTTCCTTTTCTTTGACATAACTTCATTCATGAATTTTTCATAGTTTGGCATCTACTCTAATGCTTCTAGAAAAGAAATGTTAATATGAATTTTCTTAAAGATTTTAAGGAATTTACTGAATTGCTCATCTATTTTTTCTTGTGAAATCTTTAAGGAAAGGGGAATTGTGTTTTCAAAATTGGAGGGATATCATGAAATGTGGTTCGTCCAGATTTGTAGTCTTGTTTTTCTCCCTCTTCTTTCTTTGGTTTCCTTTCATTCGCTCCTTGTGTTGCATCTTGATTTTCTACTTCTGAAGATGTTGGTGTCTCTTCTTTTTTCTTTGGGGATTCCAACTCTTTTTCGCTTCCTAGCATTATGGCATTATAGTGCTGTCTTGGATTCTTCTCCATGTTGCTTGGAAAGGTATCCCTATTCTGATTGCTAGAGGAACTGGCAATCAGACCAATTTGTGTTTCCAAAGACTTAATGAATGCATTGATATTTTCCATTATTGTTTCCATGTTAGCAACTCTTGCTTCATTCCTGGCAAACCTATTTCAATTTTCATGAATAAAAGTGCCCATGAGATCTTTTAAGAATGGTTTCTTTTTAGCTGGTTAAGCTTGGTATTGAGGTTGATGTGGATTTTGGAATCCGAAAGGGTGGTTCAAGTTGTTACTCTGATTTTTGTAAGAGAGGCTATCCTAGTTCCTCCAATTTTTAGGATGATATGGATTTTGCATGTTGTTACCTCAAAATTGTTGTAGCCCTTGTTGTTGACATATTGCACTTCTTCTCTGCTTGAATTTGGTGTGGTATATACTTCAATTGGTAGAGGGGATGAAAAAGGTTCTCCTACAGTAGATGCTCCCTTAGGTGTTGAATTAGCAATCGCCATTTGGCGTGTCAAAGAAGACATCTATTCAGTTAGGGCTGTAATCTAATCCACTTCAAGACAACCTGCTGCCTTTCTCACCATATTTCTCTCATTCGGCCACTAGAATGTATTTGAAGTCATATCTTCAAGCAGTTGTTATGCCTCAGCTGTAGTCTTGGCCATTAGTGAATAGCCAGATGTTGCATGCACTATTGTTTTTGTCTGCCCATTCAACCCATTGTAGAACACCTAAATTTGTAGCCAGTCTGGATAACCATACTTGGGGCATCTTCTAAGTAAATCTTTGAATCTCTCCCAACACTCATAGAGTGTCTCAAAATCCATTTATTTGAATTAACCAATCTCAATTCTCAGTTGAGTTGTTTTGGCAGGTGGGAAAAACTTTGTTAGAAATTTTTCCACCATCTCATCCCATGTTGTAATGCTTTCTAGTTCTAAACTCTGCAACCATCCTCTCGCTTTGTCCCTCAATGAAAATGGAAAGAGTCTAAGTTGGATAGCCTCATCAAGTATTCCATTCATCTTTACTGTGTCACTGATCTCTTGAAACATAGCTAAATGAACATTTGGGTATTCACTCGGTGAGCCTCAAAATTGGTTCTACTGAACCATGTTAATTAGTGCCAGTTTCAACTCGAAGTTATTTGCATTGATGGCTGGATGAGTGATTTTCGAGTAATTTTCATTAATCACTGGCCTGAAATAATCATGAATTGGTCTCTGTTGATTCAGCTCTATTCTTGGCTGAATTTGTTCTGGTACTCCCATTGGCCTTGTATCTGTTCACTTTGATTTTCAGATCTGCGACAGTGTTATCTCTATTTTTGGATCAAAACAATTTGGGTTAGAGTTTCTGTGATCTTGCACATACTGTTATGAACACTAAAGAAATTGAATTTGCACTGCAAAAATAAAAAAGAAAACTAGAATTGCTAAAAAGAAAAGACAAACACAATTCTAAATTAAAGCAACCTATCTATTGATAATATTAACAAAAGAAAATTGAAATATCACCAATCCCTGGTAATGACGTCGAAAACTTGTTCATTAAAAATTTAACTGCAAGTGTACAACATCAAGTTTTATAGTTTAGTGATGAGTGAGTGTCATATCCATAGGGATTGTGTATTTTAACCTTTCACTAGCTATCATTATAGATAGTTCTAACTTTATTTGGATGATCAAGGAGAAATAATTCTTGAAGTAACAATTAAATAGGATAGCCTTGGATAGAATAAATAAATATATGAAAATCCTAAAGTATTGATTTCATTTATATTTCATTCATGGCAATTTCAACTCAATTCTGATTTAGCAACATATAAGTTTATAAACCTAGAATCCTAATTCACTTAACCCCCTTTCCCAAGTGATAGGTTAAATATCCATATTCAAAATCTTGATTTTGATATCTCTATAAAAATCTGAATAATAAGAATGCATTAATATCTATGGTTCTTTACTAAAGATTTTATATAACATAGAAGCTCTCTCGAGTCATCTATAGTTTTATGTTGTGATATTTAAATCCTAATTAGGGTTACCTCTTCTGAGTTTCAATTCCTAATTACACAATCATTCAATGGGTAGCAAATCAATTGAAAGCCTTACACACCAAATATCACAAATAAACCTAATTGCATTGCCAAACAAGAAAGTTATTGATTACACCATGACCTCTAGATAAAATCCATCTCTCCTCTAGAAAAGAGAGATTAGCCACTCATGATGTAAAATAAATTAAGCAAATAAGATTCAAACATCATCATAGTTCCAATTCTAAGATAAACCACAAATACAAGAAAGGAAAATAATTAAAACCAAAATAAATCGATGTCTTCCCCCTTTTCAGCTTGTTCTTCACTCCTTGGTAATGATCTTGAACCTCTTGATTTCTAAGTTGATCTTCTCCTTCAAAGCTTCTTTAAAAAATTTCTAAAACTCTAAAGAACCTTACTCCCCAAGTGAGCTCCAAAACCCTAACAAAAAAAACTCCCCTAGAAAACTCCCTAACTTTTCTTTAAAAACTAGCCTAAATAACAATTTACGCAATTTTTCTATAATCTATTCTTCTCTAGTGCTGGCAGCATTATAATGGGTGCCGACAGCACTATAATGGGCATCGGCAACACTGCCTTGCTGGACATGCATTGGTGTTTGTGAAGAATGGGTGTTGGTGGTTCCAGAATATTGTCCACTTGAGATATATTCACTATTTTGATCATATATTCTTCATTTGTTGTCAGAAAGGCATGATTCTTATTGCATTGGACAACTGACTTGAAGATATTTAACTCTTATGTTAACCACTCTTGCTGGATCCATCTTGCCAGAAATAGTATTAAAGTATTGCTTGTTCACATCCAGCTTTTCTTCGACATGGTTTATTGACTAAAAAACCAAATAAATCTATTAAATATACTGTTTCATCAAATGTAATTATAAATCAATAAAACATGCCAAATAAGGTCCAAAATAAGTGAATTTGGGTATTAAAACATGGTATATTCTAGACTCATCAAAGAGAAGAGTTACCTCCTTCATTTATCTCACTTATGGATGGTTCAAACTCTCTCCTCCATCCCTTATTGCTCTGTTTGTAGAGCATGCTTATCTAATTTTGCATATTCATTCTCTCCATGTCTACTGTGAGTCTATTTGCTTCATCATCAAAATACTTGTTCTCTTTGAGCAGTTAGTAGATTCATCAAATTTTACATGAATAGACTCCTCTATAGATCTACTACTCAAGTTGTAGACTCTAAATACCTTGCTAACAAAGGAATATCTAAGGAATATTCCTTCATCAGATTTGTTATCAAAGTTTCTAAGGTTTCCTTTTCCATTTTTTACAATAAGAATATTTACAACTAAAAGTATGGAAAAATGATATGTTAGGCTTCTTGCCATAATACAACTTAAATAGATTTTTGTTGAGTATTGGCCTCATATGAATTCTATTGATAATAAAACAAGTGGTATTCATAGCTTTAGCCCAAAAATATTATGGCAGATTGTATTCACTTAATATGATCTTTGTCATCTCTTGCAATGTTCTATTCTTTCTCTCAGCTATTTCATTCTGTTGAGGTGTTCTTTGTGCAAAGAAAGTTTGAAACTTTCACACTAGGCTATAAACTTATGGTTTTCAAACTCTCCTCCATGATCACTCCTAATGACAAATATATGAGAACTTTGTTCATTCTGCATACACTTGGAAAAGATCTCAAAGAATAAAAAAGCCTCATCTTTGGATGCAAGAAACATTACCCAAGTATATCTACTATAGTCATCAACAATGACATATGCGTACTGTTTTCCTCCAAGACTCCTAGTTCTTGTTGGTCCCACTAAGTCCATGTGTAGCAACTAAAGAGGTTTAGTTATGTAGACTTCTTTGTTTGATTTGAAAGACTCTTTTGTTGCTTTCCTCTTTATAATCATCACACAACTATCCTTTGTCAAAGTTCAATTTAGGTAAGTTAACTACAAGGTCTTTTTGGTATAATCTTTCAATCATGTCCTTGTTGGCATGTCCTAATCTTCTATGCCACAATAAGGACTCATTATGACTAACAAGATACTTAGCTTGGATATCATATAAGTCTACAATATACACATTTCCATGCCTTTTTCCTAGAACTACAACTGAATCATGTTAATCTAGGACTGAAAAAATACAAGACTCAAACATAATCTTGTATCCACTATCATCAGAAATAATTGCTTCAATCCCTCAACTAAAGAACATCAAAAATAATTATAGAATGTGGTTGGCTAACATTGTCAATCCTAACCACTAACTTTTCCATTATCTCCGAAGGTTACTGTTCCACCATTTTTCTCTTTCAGCTAGTGAACAACTCCTTCTCCCCTATTATGTGCCTTGAGCAACCATTGTCAATGTACCATGTGCTACTTTTTGTGGCTCTCAGATACACTTGTAATGACAAGGTTAGGCTTTAATTTTTTATACCCATTTGTGAATGGGTCCAAGGGGGTTAGTGTCAATAAATTTTGGTACCCATTGCTTCTTGGATGCCATTACTCTAATGTTTGGAGACTGAATAGCATTTATTGCTTCTACAATTATTTTAGGAATTGGTCTTTTATTTTCTTCCAAAAATGAAGGAGCCGTTGATCACCTCAAGACAATCTTCAATCTCAATTGACATTAATAGAGAAAGAGTCTGGCTGATGACTATAACTTAAGCGCTTCTTGGGAGGCAACGTAAGTTTTTGAATCTTTTTATGTTTTAATTTGCATTAGTTAGTTGTTAATTGCATCTTCAATAAAAGTATTTTTTCTTTTAGCATTAATTTTAGTTAGCCAATTTTTAGTTTGAACATGAATTAGTTAGTTACCTTCACTCGTACTAAGATGCATTAATCTTGACTTTTTAGGTTGAACACATTGTGGAAGAATTTCAATCATCAAGGAGTGGCTACATTCCATCAAGTCTAAGCACTCTTTTGGAGTCCATATGAATCAAGAAGAAATGTTGTTTTCATGAAGACAATAATTTAATAGACCAAAAAGGGGGCATATGGATCACAAAGTGGAGGCTGCAAGTGAATGTTGCGGCACTCCATTTTGACCAAGGCAACATATTTCATCCAACAACTCAGTGCCGCAACATCCATTTGATTTGGCATGAACCACAAGTTTCCCACAACTCAATGTCATGGCATCAAATCAAATGTTGCAACATCCATTTGATTTGGCATGAGCCACAACTTTCCAGCAAGTTTGTGGCCCGACACTTAGAACCAATGCCGCGACGTTCGAGTGGTACAAGAACAACAAGTGCAACCAGAAAATCCAATGTTGTGGCATCCAAGTTCGATGCTGCGACACTCATGTCATGTGTCCAAGAGCAACCCAAACAATAACTCAATGTCATGGCATCCAAAATAGATGTCATGGCGCCTAAACCATGCCCAAACCCATTTTCAAATATAATCCCTTCCCATTTTTTTGCCTTATGTTAATGGTTCATTGTAACACCCCTCCTTACTGGAGCGTTACTAGTGGTAAATTTAGAGAAAATTCTGACAAAGTCTCCCCTGATTTACCACCGTTATCCTATATACAATATACTAAACCACAAGAATTATATAACAAATATGCCAATATAATATGGCCACCTCCAGGCCCTACCATTTTCTACACAAATGATATAACTGCCGCCTCCAAAACACACATCACCACAACACCCACAGACCAAGATCGGGGTACTCTATACCTTAGCTGTCAAATCATATACACCCATACCATAAAATGACATACTGTAAAACTAAGTAATGAATCATATCTCATATGCATTCAAAATCCATTCAACAATATACATCATCATACATTATGAAAAGGAGTAAAGCCTTTACTGGTGTCACGGCCTAGCCCCGTCGCGAGACCCAACACCCTCTTGGGCTCCATCCTCTAACTTGTCAGCTAAAATTTAAATAAAAAGGTGAGTCTGGGCAAACTAAGTAGGTAGGTAAGCAGAAAAAAAGATGACTATAAATAATGTAATAAACAATGGCAAATAGAGTAATAAACAAAGATGCAAATAAGAAAAACATGCCATGCCATATGCAAGATGTCATAGTCAGTCAGTGGCCAGTTCATTAAGATTTTAATCTGAATATCTCATTAATTATTTTATACACAAACTCATAATGATATCGTATGCCTAGTTAATCAGTCAATACCGACTCGAATACCGATATGTCATACTGCCCTTTTTTTATCTACCAATCCATGATTACCTCTTATACCCATATATGCCCCACCATCATCCACACACTCCTCCCCAAGAGGCACA
>JAYJMB010054933.1:0-27978 GCA_036873735.1 Pouteria campechiana
TGTTTCTTGTGAAGTAGCTAGTCCCAAGCTAATTGTTTTGGCTTGGAATGCATTTATGATGCTGTGTGAGATGCTCACTGTAATAGGATTATATATCCCACTATTGCACACATGCACAGGCTGAAAGTGCATCAAACTTTATATATCTGCTGTGGCTTGGGAGAGTGGTCAAGTCATCAGCTATGTGTCATGTGCAAAAGAAGAAAAGCTTTCTTTAGACATTTTTTTTCTACATATGTCCATGATATTTCCCCATGAATTTCACTCACATATGTTGAACCAAAGAGGCCCTTCTCCCAAGAATGCCTTCAATAGTGTACGTACCTGTGAGTTGTCAAGTGATCTAAATGTTTCATTGACTGATTTATTCACAATGCCTTGGGCCTTTGCGACTTGGACAGTCATTACCGAACCTTGTTGACTTTTAGTTTTTCAACATGTATTCTTTAATTGTAAGAAAGACAAATAGTAACAAGTTCCACATGAGTGCAACTAATATGAAATCGTTTTTGAGCCTTAACCTGAGTTTATAGGGCCCATACCCTCCAAGATTCATTCTTATATGCCGAGAGGGGCTTTCTCCCAGTCAATCACAATTTCTAACTCTGTGGTCTGTTTCTTAAGCTTCACACAACTATTTTAAGCAAGGAGCGCTGCTTCTTGCACACAATGTGACCCAGACTGCCAATTTGCAGGATCACAGATAAGCATATTTTCTTGAAAGGTTAGGCATACATGTTTTAGTTAATTCTACCTCCTAACTCTATAGCAACTGAAGGGTTCCCCTTACAAAATCTCTGCACTTGAAATATATGGATTCTAAGAAGCTCTTTTTTTGTTTCACAACAAAAACTAGTGCTGTAACTGTGCATGTCCATGTCATTTGAACGTCTTAGACAAGTTTCTTTTATTGTTTTTGTTAACAACTTTACCAAAGTAGTTTCTTTTGAATACCCATCAGTAGCTCTAGTTGGATCACAGTTGTATCAAAACCTGCTTGAGTTGTATTTAGTGCATCTGAACCACATTTCTTTCAGCAATTCTTACTTTCTCATTTAGGCACCACACACTGTCATTTTCGATCGCGATCAAATTTGGTTTTTGCTATTATGCCCGCTTGAGAGATTGATTGAATCAATGAATTGCTTGGAGAAAGAACTCACCGTTTCAATTTTTATTTTTCATCCCAGGCACCAAGCTTTCTAAAGTGTCCTTGGGAGCATTACGCGAGTACTACGGTATTCCTTTGGTGGGTTCTGCTCACAGGGCAATGTCGGATGTACACACACTGTCAATGGTACTACAAAGGATGACTTTTGATCTGAAGATGCCAGTGTCCGATCTCCTAGATAAATCTTTTAAGGCATCAGAACTAACCCAAGTTATTTCCTGATTGGAAGCAGCTCCAAATGTAACTTTAGAAGAAATGTATAATTGTCCTTTTGGGCTGGCTCCTCTAATTGTTATTCTTATGGTGTAAATCCAATTCTTTTCATTGTAATCGCATGTTGTACTTGCCAATTCTCCAATCACAGGCCCCAAGTATATGGATTTCTGCCTGTTGTTGTAATCAAAAGCCAAGAAGAAAATAGCTTGTTGATTATCTGCATTGTGTATCTCAGCTTTTGAAGAAATGCATGCTACTTTTGCACATATTGTGACTCTATGTGATATACCAAAAGACGTGGCGATGCGATCATTTTTCAGCCGTGGAATAGGTGATGCAAACTCATTTTAACTTTGCTTGCACTTCCTGGGGTAATGATTCAATCATGGGAACTGTCCATAACCCCCGGGGAAGAAGAGAAAAAATAGGCATCAACCCATGCAAATGAGGTTATGGGCTAGCGCCACCGTGTGTGGACGGAAGTAAAAGACAGGCGCTAGCTGTGAATGGATCAGAATAGGAAAATAGATGATCAAAACGCGGAAAAAAAATTAAACTACCAATAAATGCTTTCATTGAGATTTGAACTCAAGACCTCCCGCTTACTAAACGGGTGCTCTAACCAACTGAGCTATGAAAGCTCTGTTATAAAACTTTTGAATTTTATATTTTTAAATATGTTTTTATATCCTTATATTTTCTAGCATAAATTCAGGTCCACATGAGACTTTGAGTAGGAGACATATCTCGTGGGAATTAATGTTCTCCATCCGACAATTGAAGTATGTTTGGATCATCTGAGATTGAAGGGGCTCACTTTTTTTACTTTTTATGAGAACCACAAGAATAAAACTATGCATCTTTACCCTTGAAAGTCTTCATCTTATATTAATTCATGTTCCTATAAGGTTTTGTAACATTTCAATATATGCATGGAACGATATAAGTTATTTATTGTATTTTGTACATTTTCAAATGGTGTATCGCACATAGGCCTTGATCAGAATGGTTTTCCATATCTTAACTAAAGTAATAATACTAAATATAATGATCTAGTTAGATTTTATTTAATCATCTTTGATTAACTTTAAAATAAAGAGGTTCTATTGAAATTTCAAAGAAACCTTTTTTGAAATCATTTCCCATTTTAATTTTATCTAGTTTATGTCCAACATCATCACTTATGTTACTAACATCTTTTCCTCTTGATTGTCTCACGGGGCTTCCTAGCTGATGGGTGTTGAAGATGAGTCGCATGTGAATGGATTTAAACCTTTATTAGGTGGACCTAAATCCTACAGATATCCACTTGTAACTAAACAAATAAAACTCCCATGCAAGAATATTTTCAGCTCTCGATTGTTTAGTCATTTTGCCTTTGGATATGAACCCCACTCTGATATTTTTTAATTGTCCAGCCGAATATTTTATCACATCATCATTTCTCTAACGACCGGAAAGCCACCCTTACATGAGCTTTTTAGGACATCCCAACCTAATTCATCCCCATATCTTAACAATTTCGGTGGCGGGTCTTCTTGAACTACTCAAATCATGTTCAACATGGGGCCCAAATTTAAATATTCATAGGTTAATAGACACTTCAAAAGGCTAATTATTCATATAAAAAGTGTCAAATGATGACAAGGTTGAAATATTCTCCTGTACTTTTTTTCTCCATAGGTCATTAAAAGAAACCCCAAAGTGCCAAGCAAGTGTATGGTGGGAGTAAAACCAAGCATCTATATGTACACCTTAGCTCAACTCACCAATAGAACTTGAGGTTAAGATTTTATAAATTTGGACCACGCCCACAAGGATTACACAATAGAAAATGAAGAGAAAACATAGTGTTGTCTCTTATACAGTAATAAATATATTTATATTACGTTATTTAAAAAGTTAAATCAAATGAAAGTTTCTCTTTGTGGGCTAAATTGTAACATCCAAACCTTTCGCAGAATGCAACATATAATCTTATACTAATCTTATACAACGGATTTATTCTTGACTATTATTATTAATATTTTCCAACCATACCAAATCTTGGCACCTGTCCCTTATGAAAACTTCAATTGGATTATTTGTGAATCAATTCCCATGATTGACAATTATACGTTTCTAACTCTATACTTTTTTATCTTGAATGATAAACAAATTTTTGGAAAATAATTTAAGTCCACATTTTTAAGCAAATAAACATATTTTACCCCTAGTGATAATGTCCATCATTGAGTTTTAGATTTTAAAATATTGAAACACCGCTATTCCATCATTGGACCTTCCATCCATTGAACCATCTTCTCTCTTTGCTCTAGGAAAAATATTCCTATTATCATTTAAATTTTAGTTCACTTGAGAAGTATCTCGGCTCAATACTGGGCTTATAGTGAGACCAGCAAAACGTAATTTGAGTTTGATTCGCTGGCCAGCTTTCCAACATTTTTTGCTTATTTTTTCACTTAGTTGTGTTTAGATAGTTGGAAATAGAAAAATAAAAATAGAGATATGAGTGTTAGGAATAACAGTAAGATGATAGTGATAAAGTGAATAAAATAAATAAATAAATTATTATCATTAACATTATAAATAATAAAAAATAGGATTATTATGATAGTTGAAGATACTTACATATCTTACGTCTATTTATTATTTTCATGGAAAAAAAGCATGAAACGTAACATTTTTCACTTTTCCATCCATAAACTTCCTAAAATAAATAAATATTGCCCTGTTTTGAATAAGCGAAACCCATATCACTGGAATGGCCATCTCAATTCTCAGAATAAAATAAAATTATGGCTTGGCTGCACCTCAACATCTGCATGCATTAATTAAAACACAATATCGCATAATTTACGCGCTGCCGAGCCCCAAGCAGTTGCCCACGTGCCACACTATTCCCTGGAAAATTCCAGAAAGCACAATGCACGTGCTACACATCTCCATGTCTATTTCCTTGGCACGTGTATACCAATAAGCTGTCTGGATTGAAGTAGTCAGTGGGCCACGCGAGCTCCGCCAATCACCCGACGCGTAGCCACTCGCGGTGGCTTTTGCAAGTGCGGCCGCCGACGTGTCATGTTGTCAGAAGATGCTCACGTAAGCTCAGACGTGGGGGAGAGTGCGCGTGTGGACTGGCGGACTCGCTAAGGGTAGTTGGGGGTAATCCCCGCCAAATGGACGTACTTCGATCACAGCCTTCTCCACAGACCGGCGACGCGCTGCCCATTTTCAAGCGCTAGAGCTAACTCACTTCCGAACAGCGCACGTGTTCGAGAAGATTCTGAAGATCCGCAGCAACCTACTGTCGCACCAGATGTCACGTTGGTAGCTAAATGTGGAATTGCTAAACGTTCGTTGTCACTACTATATATATATATATATACACATGCATGTATCATGATATAATTAATGTTATCATAACTTCTTCAAAAATTATTTTAAAGGTGTGTTCCCATTTTGCATCAATATATTTGCCACCTGGACATAACTTTTAATAACAATTTTATTTTTTTATCATTTTTTATATTTTTTCTTTATTCTTCTGAATATCAAATACATATTTCGTTCTCTTCAAATGTACCTTTAATCTTTTCATCATTTTTGTCCATTTTTTCTATTTTGAAAACCTGGCTTCTGATCTTATAGATATTAAAATACTTTGGCATCTTAGCGGTAGAAATTGAAATTTTAAATAAGTGAATAATAAGAGTAAACAAGGATTGCAAATAAGTAAAGAAAAAAAGAAAAGATGTGATAGAATACAACATAATGAATAAATATAAAATATATAATTTTTTTGTATGAAAATATGAGGAATGATCACCAAAATATAGATAATAATAAAATATAGTATTATTAAATAATTAAAATATCACATTGTGTAAAGGAAGAAAATACAAGTGGAAAAAGAATTTTTACACATCTTTTAATATTATTTAATATATTAATTACTCAAAAACCTTTTTTATTATTATCTATATTTTTATTTATTATCCCATGTTATATCTAATTACTCTTAGTCTTTTCTTATGGTTCCTAAAAGTACCCTAAGCTTTCATATGCCAAGAAAAGGAAGACTTTTTATTCTTTCTTTAGATATTTATTTACTCTAAACAATTTTATATTTTTCATAATTAAATTTATTTTTTATTACTACGCATAACGAATCTTAGGAAAATATTGGGTGGTTACACGATAGCAGCCAACAAATATGCGAGACGGTAACACGTGCAGAGGGTCATGAGTGATGGGCGCATGAGACTACGGCGCGTCGAGAAATAGCAATTTCAGACCGGAAGCAGCAGAAAGACCAAAAAGGACAACGACTGGGAAAACGAAGGGGGTCGTCTCTCTCCTCGCTCTCCCAAGTCTTTTTAAAGTTAGACCACACAAGCGTCTCTCTCTCTCTCTCTCTCTCTCTCTCTCTCTCTCTCTCTCATTTCTGCATTTTTTCTAGGGTTTCGCACGGGGCATAAAATCGGAGATCGGGGGGTTTGTTGGGCGCGGGGAAATCCCAGGATTTCTCACTCGAAGAATTCACCATGGAATCCGATCCCTGGGCCGTCCGCTATTCGTCCAGACGCCTCCCTTCCTCTTTCCAATCGCGATCTGGTCTGTCCCCGGCTTCTTCTTTTTGTTGTCATTTTTTTTGGATTTTTGATCCCTTTGTGTTTTCCGTTGATTTTCCGTGAATTCGAGTCTGTTTTCGGTCTGTCGCAGATCTTTACTTCGGATTTGAAGAGATTGACGGCGAAGAGGATTCCAGGGCAGAATTCACTTGCCCATTCTGTTCGGAGGATTTCGATACCGTTGGATTGTGCTGCCATATCTATGATGAGCATCCGGTGGAGGCGAAGAATGGGGTAGGGTTTTGTTTCCCTTGGTTGGCGAAGACTGATGGTTTCCTTCTGTATTTGAGTGAAAACCAATACCTTTCTGATTAAAAGTTGAGATTTTTGGTGTTCGAAGTTTCGCGAGTGATGAATTCTTTGCGTTGGGTGATATGGGCGGGATTCCTTGCCGCTTTTCAGTATTGTAAACATATGTACTAGGATTTAGTCAGAATATGACATTTCTGAGGTTAAAGCAGTCGATTGGGTGGGTGGGGGGTGAATTTTAGCTTGACCTTGTTGATTGTTAACTCAGCTGGTCACGTGTGAAAGCATGGTGCTTTTGCCATACCCATACGTGATTGACCAAATCAAAAGCTGACATGCTGCGGTTCGAATTTATGAAATGAATAAAAGTGCCTCTCATGGCTATGGAAATAACGTAAATATATAGGTACTGATCCCCAAAACACCGATAATAGCAATTGCTCAGGATCAGAGAGGGCTCTTTTTTAATCCATTATCAGTTAGTCCTAACGAGATTTGTCAACTTTTTCTTACCCAACGTTCAGTTGTAATTGCTATTATCAGAGCGGGCTTTTTTTTAATCCATTATCAGTTAGTCCTAACGAGATTTGTCAACTTTTTCTTACCCAACCTTCAGTTGTGGTTATTCAGATTCTATGCAGTACATCAACTAGAGAGTCTCTGGATTGCAGTGGTCATTTGATGAGATGAGAAGAAAAATGGATCTATTTAGTGACCTGGGTGGGAGCCAAGATTTTTTTGCCTCACTTTGTGTTTGTCTTCCCTTTTTTGGATATTTTGATTTGGACATTAATGTTGTGTGAATGATGTTCATGAACATTCTCTTCATTACAGTTTATTTTTTTTTCCAGTTGCTACAATTTTTGTCCTTGCGACATAAATATTTGTTTCTGATATGTAAATTTTAGTTTGAACTTTGAAGAGTTTGATAGGGTAGCCAATCACTGTTTTTGTCTGAGGAAACATGTTTAAACCTTAGTTGGGGCTTTTGAGGGAATACGTGATTGTGGTTTTGTCAGTTCAAAGGGAAATGACAGTGTTATAGATCTTCATTGGCGTGCATGCCTCACTGTATACTTTGGTTCCTCCATCCACTGCTTTATGCAAGGGAAATTTAGTATCAAGCTTTTGTTGTCCAGGGACATTGTAGATATGCGAGCATTGTCTGCATAAGCCTCTGGCTTGCTGGTGCATGAGGCTAGTTTAAAAAGAAGGTTAAATGCACACTTCGCTGCATTTGGATTACTTATGCTTATCTTTTCAGAACCTGAAGCATTGGTTCAAGGTGAAGATAATGATGTATGGATTTTTTTTAATGGTTTTGAGAATGATTCTTCTATGTTGTAAATTTGCCAAAGAATTGCGTGGTTCGATGTCCCTGTAAATTGGGCTTGACATGGCCTTTAGAGATTAACCGATCTACATTATATTTTGGGTGACTTTTGAAGTTGGAACTGCAATTGGCAGGGTCTATTTCTCTGTTTACCTAACTGATTTGTGAATGTATTTAACCATCTTCCAGCCATTCCCTTTTTCTCTGTTTCATGTCTATGGTGCTGTGAAAATTATTTTGTAACATTCTGTTCTTGAGATTTCTGTTAACTTTTTGTTTTTGCATTTTCAGGTATGCCCTGCGTGTCAAGCTAGGGTAGGGGTGGACATGGTTGAGCATATAACCATGCAGCATGGACAATTCTTCAAGATATCCTTCCCACTGTTCTTTTTCGTGAAAATTGTGACTGTAATATTTGAATTTGCAGGATGGCTGTGACAGCCTAGTCCCCAACCCCTTTTTTTCACTCATGGGAAAAATTAGACTACTTGGTGAAACTTATGATGCTTCCAGAACTGATTTCTTGTAGATTACATATGAAGTGTTGTATTATGGGTTATTTGTTCTTTTATGGCTGTAATTTTCTTAAATATCCACTTGGGACACTGATTGGATATCCTTAATGAGATTTCACAATCAGCGCAGGAGAAGATTCCGTAGAGGCTCAGCAGGGTCCCATTCCACTCTTTCTTTACTGAGAAGAGAACTGCGAGAAGGGCAACTGCAATCTCTTCTTGGAGGCTCTTCATGTGTAGTTCCTTCTTCAAATGCAGTGCCTGATCCACTGTTGTCATCATTTATTTACAATTTGCCTGTGGCGGATGCTCCAAAAAATGTACAGACAGATTCTTCAAATGCAGGGAGTTCAACAAAGAGTGAGAAAGTGCTAGAAAGGTATGCCCTTTCACATTTAACAAATTTGATACACTAAGTTGCAAATTCAGTGTACAAGAGCTGCATTTAACTATTCATTATCTAGAACTATCTATAGACAAAAACTGTTCTATATGAAAAACAGAAACACAAGATACATACTACTCAGCAGGAGAAGAGGAAGAAACTATTAAACACTGTATCTATCTTCATGCATGTTTCTGTGTTAATATGTTTGGAACATTATTTAATTGTGCATAAGACCATCCTTGTGGATAAGGATACCATCAATTTGAACCACCAAAATTTAGCCAAATATGTCCTACTTGGATGCAAGTGAAAGCATTTTTTTGGCGTATAATGGTCCATAGCATTTGAATACAAAGTATAAAGTGCTTTAAAAAAAAAAAGAAAAAAAGAAAAAAAGAAAGTGATTTTGTGCCCCTTTTGATTCTTCCTAAGTTGATCCATTCCATTTTGATTTGTTAAACTCCACTTAATTCCAATATTTTAATCTTTTAGCAATCCTAGATGCAGTCTAGGGCTAGTTTCTAATTTTATTCATAATAAATATCAAGAAGCATGAAAGAGATTTATCAAAGGTAAGTTTCCAAAAAATGGAGACATTTTTCACCATATCATCCCTTACCGTCCTGCAATTGTTTACTTTCACTGTTGATATGAGGCATATCTGACTATATTATTCCACCATAGATGATACACCCATGTTTTTCTTAATGCGGAGCACCCTGGTCACATGTAAAGAAGATGCCACTGATAATGGCTGAGACAGCCCAACAGTGATGCAACAAAGACTAGGTTTAAAGTAAAGATGGCATCTCAGAACAATAAAATGACAAAATCCTTCATAGAAAGATTACATCAGTTTGTAGCAAGTGTCCATAAAGATAGATCTTGCTATTCATATGCAAAATGTTCTTGATTAAATTATGTGATCAAAGGTGAGCAAGTAAAAATAAGGAAAAAGTAGGGAGTTCGGTTTTCCTGCATTATGCTGATTTGGATGACTTCCGCTGATTGTGCTCTGCCCTTCCATTCTCAATAATTAATTAGTGATGATGAGAGATGGAAATTTCTCCCTTGTGTACCCGTTGTCAATGCCTGTTCAATTTCTCCCTTGGATGCCCATTGTTTAATTTGCATGAGCAGCATTGTTAAGTATAAATAAATGGAAGATAGAGGAAAGTATTGAAGTAAAACATTGCATCAAAATGGGAAACATGACATTGCCAATAAAAGACACAAGGTGCTAATGTGGTTTTATTTGTCTGAGGCAATTATTTTAAAAAATGCTTTCCTCTCTACTTGAAATTGTATTGCAATCAACATTTGTGGTAGCCACATCATGCACTTATCAATGGCTGGAGGTATAGACATTTTTGCACACAGGCACACACACACATGTGAGGGAGTGAGGGAAGGAGAATATATTGGATAATGATATGGATGTTGGAGAAATATTGCAGAAACAATGAGAAAATGTTGAATGAGGGAACAATTGAGTTTTCTGAGAACTTTAAGAGACTTTCAAAGGTGTTAAATACACTTGAGAGTGGAGAACCCAAAAAAAAAAAAAAAAAAAACCATAAGAAGTATAGAGAGGAAGTACCCTGTGCATGCAATTGATACACCAAAGATGAGCAGGGCAGATGCATAGTAAAGCAACAACTATTGTCCATGTCTTGATGTTTATTGATGTGTTGCACAAATTTCAATTGCATACTGAGAATTGCAATATTTTTTATATGTGTCTTTACTTATATAACTGATGAGCCAAATAGATAATATCTGGGATAATTTTATAATACTATTAATATTGCAATCCTGATTGTTGTTTGCAAGTTTTTATGTAAATTTATATTTCCACAATGTTTTCTCTTCAAAATACCACATCAGAGGAAAAAGAAATTATCATTATTTTCTTATCAGAAACAGTTTCAACTCTTTGAGAATGAACTACTGAACTTGTTTGTTCCTTTCATGTTTATTAGTGGTAAAATGAATGGGAGTAGAATCAAGTAAAACTATTACCTTCATTGCATGTTCGGTCAAACGTGCCAAAATAATGGATACTCATAATTTCTCAGTTTCTAATTGATCTTGAAGCAACCTTGCTTTCTACTTTCATCTTGCACTTTATGGTTCCCCTCATGGCCGCTTGGTTTCAAATATGACCAAAGCGAGCATCACTGGCAAAGTTTGGGATCCAGCTGATCCATCCAGTAGACCATATGGTCAATGTTCTCATCCTTGAACATCAGACTAGTCCACATTCAATCGCATGACAGAAGGCAGGGTGTCGTTACCTGTCTTAACATAACACCATTTTCTTTCGTAAGTGGTCCAGCTGCTGCAGGGGTGGGGACGTTGACCAAGGGTTATGTGCACAGTATTGGTAGTGAGGAAGCATGATTACTTACCTTTAGATTGTTTCCTTTTGCTTCCCTTACTGTGCTGGCATCTCTAACAACGCAGTCTTCCTCCAGCACCCAACCATCTCTGTCAGACAAGGACCAGAAAGAGAAGGCTAAAAGGTGCGAGTTCGTTCAAGGGCTTTTACTGTCCACTTTCCTTGATGACACGTTATGAAGAAGAACCTCGACGGGGTAGAAACCACTGCCGAGGAACCCTTGCAAGCTAGAGTGCTTTGCTTCGTGCTGCCATGGATATTCTGGGGTCCTATGCCAAAAGGGCCCTAGAACGGCCCAAGTTATGGCTAGCTATGCTATGCTATGCTATGCTAATAGTCTTAGTCCACAGAGAGAGATAAGGGCTATATAATTGTATCGTGTATCCCAGTGGAATTAGTTAGGCTGCTGGAACCTAAAAACTTATGGCCATAATCTTTTCTTTAGTGTTTCGTCTGCTTGTGCATATTCCCGTTCTTGCTGCGGCTTTTCCATCTTGAGTTACTGGCACAGGGCAGGGCAGCATGAATGACCAGTTGCATCCCAGTCCTGCCCCTCGAAAACATTACCCACTTTCCTGGAATCAGATTGGTTGAACTCTGATCAAGTGTGTTTTTTCGGGATTGCTTCCTCATTCCAATAATAATTTCAACCATTGATTGGAGGGCAATTAATCTCTTGCGCAGGCAGGTGGATCTGCTGTTTTAATGCGGCTTCTCATGGATGGTGGGGTAGGGACGTGGTGGTGACGCTTTTTAACTGATGATTTTTACGTTAACCTCGTTATCTTTCCCACTGGGAATCCCCTGCCTCTTCGTCTTTATTCAATCTCCTTAATGGTTGGCGAGAGAAAAAATAGGGGAGGATAAGATGAGTAGGTGTGAAGAAAATTTAAGTAATGTCAATCTTTGATAAATTTTCTGATTTGGATGAAAAGAAAGGGTTAATGATTCAAAATATGAGCCAGCATTAAAAAAAAATAAGATTTTGGTAGGGATTTGTCAGGAAAAATAAGTTGAAAGGTTAAAAGATAATCAACTTAATTATCTACTTCTGACCAAAAACCCAAAGAAATAAGCTTGATTTGATTGGTGGGGGATGGGTTGAGCTTCTAGCAGTAGTAAGGTGACCTGTGGTTTGTCTACAGACAAAAATGATAAACTATCCCAAGTTAATGAATTCTAGTTTGGTACGTTGTATGATCTAAATGAACATCAACATCAGAGTCCAAATATTGTCATTGATGGGAAAATTAACCCCTCATGATCATGTGATTTAACCAGATCATATTCAACCGGTTGCTTGGAAATTAAATGCTGGCAGTGGCGCCGCAATGGTTACAGATGGGCTTAAATGGATTGGCAAAACATGCAAATCTTCGTGACAGCGTTTGCAGCAGTAAAGCTGTTGTAATTGTTGGGCTTTGAACATTCAAATCATCAGCAGCTTTGATTTTGGAACTCTCGCGAGGTTTGTGGGATAAAAAGGATACGCACGCATGAGTTGGGAACTCAATCCTCTCAAATAGGCACGTCCTACAATCCATTTTATTGCGTCCTTGACGAGTGTGATCTACTGTTTTTGTATTTTAGTCTTATTGGTTTGGCGCGAGTAGACATGATTTAGATTATGGAGTTTTCTATTCAAAAATTACAAAAATAAATAAATCATTAGATTTTATTGATGACCCCTCAAAATGGTCCACCAAATTGACGATATATTCTAGTTTTAAGGTTGAATTAAGGAAATAATTTTCCCTCTACCGAAAAAGGAATAAAATCTTCCTAATCAAATAAAAATTGAAAGTTGGCGCATGCCACCAGGCAGGCGTGTCCGTAAAGTAGGGATAAATTATAGATGATTAATAATAAAAATTAACTTACCTTTTTCTACGAAATTGCCTTTCGATGTGTATGGTGCATAACAGCTTCCGAAAGGAAATTCCTTGCACAAAAGAGTGTTGCAGTCTTCAATAGCCAACGTAACTACCTTAAAATTTGCACGTCCCTGCTTGCAGAATCGCTTTGCCGCTGGTTGCCTCAACTCCTTTTAGGAGCGCCTAAAATTGGGTAAGGGGGCCAAGAAAAGAAAAAGAAAAAAGAAGCAATTGCAGGATGCATGATACGAACAGAAGAGTACAACACGTTTCGTATAAAAATATATTAGATATGAACTACAATTTTTGATTTTTCATTTACTACTGCCCAGAATCATCTAGTCAAAGCTGTTCTTCCAATGCGTAGAGCGAACACCATAGCATGTTTCTGCAATTCACTATGGACATGTTCTCATCATCCTAAGAAACAACAACATCCACAATTCCCAGAATAAACGAAAAGAGGGAGAACATACCAGTTATTGCTCTCGTCTTTTCAACAAAAAATGACAACAGCAGTAGCCATTCCAATGAATGCCAAGATACAGACATAACACAGACATAGACGGCCTCAAAACCCACCAGCATCTTGACAGCAAAAATCATATATATCGACTTTCCTTCGTTTCCAGGTCCTCCAAAGCATGCATTCCTATACCTTGGTTTCAGGACAAAAATGTGCAAATCCAAAGGCCAGTCGTTAGTGTTCTTCTCGGTTTTGTCAGAACTTCAAAAGCAGTATATGCCTTTTCAAGACCAATGGCTCCACTCCTGCACCTCTTGATGACACAGAACTCTTCAACCCCGATATGTGTTGTGTGAGATGAAGAACTGGAAATCAGGGTGGGTCACCTGTCGAAGTCGAAGCCAATTGTCTGCTGCCTGCAACAGTGAACTGGCTTGTTGGCGCTCGTACTGTCCGTTGGGAGTCCAAATTGACCCTTTGAACTTGTAAGAAGCAAGGCCCAACAAAGGCAATGAGAGTTTAGGAGACATGTCTGTTGTGCAACCGTGTGGCTGCAGCTGGCAATTGCTTGTAGCTGAGGATACAACATTCCCATATCAAAAAAATTATACCTGTCCCCTTCATGTTCTGAGATTTTAAAAATATTCTAGTTTTCCAAGAACAACATGCAATTCACAGTGATATCTGAAAAAAGTTAGCCTCACATCATATAGACCAGACAAACAAGTAGTTTGTCAAACGAGGCAAAGATGCACAATAAAGAAATTTGAAAACAAGAACCACAGCAAAAGATGCATTCTCACAGGCAATTTTCAGTTACCACAGATCCATTATCAAATGCATATGTGACATACAATTCCTTGGTTAATGGAAGAAATAGTGAGGGAAAATGAATGCAACTTGCCTCTACAAGGTGTTGACAGGGTGTGGAAGGTTAAAAAGCAAGCATCCAAATCCCTTAAAGTTGGACCTGTTGGTATGCGATATATTGGGTACCTACAGAAAATACCATATACATGCATAAGCAACTAACTATCATCAATTAAGTGATATCATGAGCAACTAGCATCAGAAAGCAATACCATGGCATAGCAAAGACCATATTATCAGACATGCATAATAGAATCATACCAAGCCACAGAAATCCAGCTAGAAGGCAGTAGGTCACAGCTCCTGTATGTCTTGAGTTCAGGAAAGTGGGATGCAAGAAATGAAATCTGTGATACAGCAAAGAAGCATGTTAATCCAATAAAATTCATTCATAAAGATAAATATGACAGAGGTATGAAAGCAACTTGCCTTGTCAGATAAAGGTTTTCGACTGTAAGGAGGATCCTGCTCAAGATACTCAAATATGGGTTGCCCTTGACCACCAGATACCTCCCCATGGTGTTCGGATCTATCTACTTCAAGGTCACTTCCATCACTGCTAGTGTCCCTATAGGAGTCACCATCACTTTCTTCACCAGGTCGCCTACTGCGATGCAAAAAAGCATGAAGATACTAAATGAATTGGCCATTTTCCATCAAAACTAAAAGTCTTGCAGCAATTCTACAAATAACAATGTCATGGAGCAGGAAACAAAGTTTTTAGAATTGCACATCAGAATCACAAAGAAAGATTTCGTATTCGTTGTAGATAATAGTTTTAGATTTCTCACTCTTGAAATCCAGAGTTAACATCATCTTAATTGGGACAGGCACAAAAATGAACAAATAATAAGCAAACACAGTTCTGGACAAAGGAAGATTCATTACTTTACACAGATTTAAAATTAAGACAATTTTTATTTTTTTGCACAGACTTACAATTAGAGGAAAGATTTTCTGCAAAACAGAGCCAGGAACCAGAATTACATATCTATACAAATTTCTACTTTGACCATCTCCATTTTTATCAGAAAACAAATATAGCTACAGATTTTTTATAGGTAATTATCTGTTCCGACTAAACTATCTTATTCCCATTTCTTTGTATATCTATTATCATCCTGCCCATTTATTTGTCCACAGCCACTCTCCCCCCATAACCATCAGAGTGTCATACCAGAAACCTGTGACTATGCCCAATTCCAATGCCCTACAACAACAGCATTCGAGTCCAGCATACATTCATGAAACTGTCCTCCAGCAGTCCGTATTCCAAACAATTCCCATCCCCTGCTTTCCATCTGTTCCACTTGCATTTTAGCAACCAATGTTTTTATATATCCTGTTCTCCATTGTTGCTAGCATGTTCCATCCTTGTTCTCACTTCAGACCAATTGCAAACACTAGAATTTGTATATGACAAAAAATAGAAGTGAAAATGTATCAAGGTGGGTCCTGCAGCATACATGATTAGATGACAGCACCTCCCAGATTGTGCGACAGCCTAATATACAGTTCAATCATTTTGGATTCCAAAGTCATATGAATGGTCCTAAGTAGTTTTTATGTCACCACTGAGACACATCCAAGGCAGACACCAGAGAGAGAGAAGGGGTATACTTGCCTTTCCACAAAAATATTTAGAAAGAAAAAGAAAAATGGGTAGTGCTTATACCAGAACATTATCCCAAACCTGCTGATTCCATAGTCCAAGTTGTGGATCTCATAAGATCTGTAAGGTTGTTGAGTGATAATAATTATTCCCTGTTTTCACTCAGTGCCTTTGTTTTAGTACGACTTTCGGAATACTTATATAAAGCTAGAAACAGGTATGCATTAAACAAAAGGTAGAGTTTGTTAACTGAATGAAGTGCTAAATGTTTCCTGTGAAGAGAACTTCCCACACTGAGATTCTTTTGGCATCTAGATGCAAGCTTCTTTGGTTTTGGTTTTATCCACCTTGACGCTCCACAAATCTTTTTCTTCTACCACCAGCATTCTCATTGTTCGTCTTGATTATATCAATTGTTTTGTATGCAATTCAGCACCCACAAGAGGTATTGGTGAAAAATTGTGATAAGAATGTTGGAAGAAAGTTATTGGATATCTTCCAACATTTTTTTCACTATATTTCTTTTGCCAAGTGCTTTAAGTCTAAAAAAGAGAGAACCTCTCTCAAATCTCTCTATAGAAATATATTCCATTAATTACGTAAAAAGAAAGAAAAAGAAAGAAAAGAAAATGGGTTCTATAGACATTAAAAAGTGAAATCCCTAACAATAAAACACAAATACAGCCATATAGATTCTACAATCTGCAACTAGCACGTCAACTTAACTATATAGCGCTTGATTCATTCAAATGGTCTCCAAGTCGCATGATCTTGGGTTAATTTCAATGACATGATCTTCAGCTCATTTCAAATCTAACCAAATGGACATACCCAGTGCACAAGGGTCTAGCCAATGTGAGGTCCAATGATGAGAAGGGTAAAGTATACATAACATTACCCTCATTTCCAGAGAGGTTATTTTTGAGACTCTAATCCATGCCATCAAGGATGCAGACAAGCCTTATAGTTGTGCTAGGGAAATTCCTCTATTGAATAGAAGAATTAAATAAAACTAATTTCACATAATCTACGCTTCTTTTTCAGTCCATTTGAATTCAACTTGCTTCATTATCATTAGATGTTGTTTTCTACCTAAGGACAACTATATGAATCCTATTACATTATTTCTATTTATTTTGGACCATGTCCGAGGCAAGGCCAAGAATTTTCTTATGTTTTCTAATCACCTCATTCTTTTTCCCCTTCCTCTTACTTTCTGATGGCCTTCTACTTATATAAACTCACGTTTAACTATAACAGTGTGTCTCCATTGCAAGTGATCAGACCACCTAAGTTTATTGTCCCCTATCCTATTACCAATTGATTCTATCTTGGATTATTCCATTTCTAATTTTATCCTTTCTACTTTTTCCAAACATCTGCCTAAGTATTGTCATTTCAGTTACAATCATTGGAAACAACTTGCTTTCCAAAGTTGTTAATGTAAAATGACTGCACCACTTGAAAATCAAAGTTAATAAAAATTAAATTTTGGCACACTTCAGGTGTTTGGATTGCTGACTTTTAAACTTCTAGCTCTAAGATGAAGCATACACATGAGGAGTGTGAAACAAGTGATGGAAAGAACATTAAAGATAGCAGATACAAATGAAGAAGAAGAAGAGAGGGGGGTATGATAGATGAGACAGTGCAAGGAATGGAAGATTAAGAGATGAATTTCAAATTAAAAAAGCAAAACCTTCTTAGAGACCAAGTTACTTCCAGTGGAAAATTAATTTTAACTAAAAGAAAAAGTTGCAAGGCAAACCCCCTAACTAACATTAATAACTTCGAAAAGCAAGTTATTTTTTTGAGTTGTATGTGTCCAAACAGGACCTTTGCACTTAGAACTGGCAATTAAAACATTTACAAAAAAAAGAGGCAAGAAACTAAGGCCTAAAAACACCCCAAAGGGGAGGGAAAAACTAGTAGAAAACCATAGGCACCCCTAATTGATCAGACTCCTACTAGATTGCCCAATGTTCCACATGCAAATTAACCATTAACCTTAATTACTGAGCCAATCAGTTTAGTAAGAACATAACTTGAGACAGGTTGGAACCTGGACCAATCATATAATCAACTAGCATGTGAAACCATTCGGCTCATAATAAGGCTGACAATGGCACATTTTTTGAACTGTTGAGAAATTATTGTAGCCTGGCACAGTTTTCTGCAAAAACTATAAAATTGTATGAGTCACACACACAGACACAGAGAGAGAGAGAGAGAGAGGTTGGGACCAATTAATGCCATGGGCAATCATAGAGTCAGCCATTACTGTCCCCTCCTCACATATTCACCTAAATTTTTCCTGTTTTTACATCTTGAATCTTGATCTCTCTCCCAACTGAAATCTATGGTAAATATAACCATACTTTGCTTGATTCTAGACATCGAAAACCAGTTTTTGAAGCAGATTTGTTGAATCGAAAATCCATTGACCATTGCCAAGAAGGCTGTTATAGCCAATGGTAGTTATGTAATGGCTGTAACAGTCCAAGGAAATGGAAACATTCTTCATTCACCCATACCCTTTCATCCCTATTCCAAAAACAAACAATAGAAACCTCCTTCAAATTCATATGGATCAAATTATTGTAGATTGACATAAGCTTTAGCTTCTCATAACACTCGAACTAAAAGCAACAGCAGCAGACCTCCATCAGAAGTCAAAAGCTGAAGCAGTAAATCAGAGATTGGTTCCATGTAGTGTTAGCAATATCAAAAATTTCGGGTGAAATTTTGCTAAAATTTTCGATTTGGACCATTGGCAAAATGATTTCGCCGTGCAAAATTTCTTATTTAGTGTTTTAGGTGAGATCTTCGAAATATCAACGCAATCTCGCCAAGACAGTGAGATCTCACCGAAACAGTGGCGAAATTTTGGGGATAAAATGAAAAAAACATAGCAATCAGCCCTAAAATTTTTCGGAACCCACCTCTGCCTCCCCAACATACTTTTTCGAAACCCTAGTGCTAATTTTCCAACTAAAAAACTTCATCTAGGCGAGATCGAACGTTGGCAGCTAAGGTTTCCTCTTCCATTTTGGGGATTTTTGAGCTTACATGAATTTTTTAGTTTCAAAATCTCAAATGGAAGTTTCGAAATCACATTTCGTGGAGACTTACATGCGTTGCGAAGCTTGAATCCGGCGCAAAGAGGAGCAACTCCTCCCTCTTCCGTTGACAGCAACTTTAGCCCTCAGTTTTGCCCTTCGAATCCACCCAAATGACTTCGAAATTTCTGATGGAGTGTTCGAAAATGCTTGAGGAGTGATCAAAATCACCGGTCAAGTTCGAAATCTCCTTCGAATGTAAGTTGCTAATTGAAATTGTCTAGCATCGTTGGGAGCAAAACCGGCTAGCGTGAGGGACACGGCCAGCAATCTTTGTCCGTGCATCTACGTGGAAGGGAATTTGTGATTTCATCGTCCACACGTTAATCACCTGTTTTCTCTGAATTTTTAATCACTAATCAGGTATGTTTCTAATTAGTAATCATGATTTATTATTTTTTTTAGCATTTTATTTATATATTTTTTATCACATGAATTTAAATGGGTTGTAGATTGGGTTTTTTATTTAAACAACTTCTAAACATATGAGAAATAATTTTAGATATGCCTATAATTAATTAAAATAGTAAATATAGCAATATATTTAGAAATTTATTTCAGATTTAATATAAAAAATAATAGATATACCTATGCACTTTTGAAATTTATTTTAAATCTTCCTAAATATTTTGGTAAATTTGAAATAAAACTTTAATTGTATAGGCATATTTGATAAAATATGTACACATATTTTTTTCAAAAATAGAAAAGAAAAAAGAATTCCAATTCTAAACTTACAAAGTAAAATGTGCAAATTTATAAAGCTACAGGTACGAACACAACAATTTTTTTTAGTAAGCTACTTTGTAGCACAACATCTAATTTTTAACTAATAATGACCAAATGCAAGAGATTATTTTAAAATGATTAACACATGAAATAAAGACTGCATGGAATTAAGAAGATGACCTTATCTGGCCAATTGACAGCGAAATAGCACTACCTTGTGAAATTAAACCACTATGCCTTGCTTTGGCTTGAGAATACTAGCCGGCGCTCAAGCTTTGTGGCTCAGTCTTACAAGCGAAACCGGGACATGAATTAGACAAAGTTATATACATGAAAAAAAATATATGATTAGAATAAAGTCATAAATTAGACCAAGTTCTATACATGGAATTGGTTGATGTCTTTCTTATTGAATTTATTTTATGTAATTGATATTAATTATTCTATAATATTGTTGTTTTTATTTATAGGTTCACTATGTTAAGCTTAAGTACAGGAAGAGACAGTAAAAATAAGTCACAGGATATCGCTTGGGAGCATGGGGAGCCATTAGATGGGTATCCAAATGGAGCAAAATGCAATTATTGTGGTCAACAAATATAGTCAGAGGGTGTTACAAGATTGAAGGAGCATTTAGCTAAAAGGTACAAAAATTTTAGAAATTGGCCCAAGATGCCCCCAGAAGTGAAAAAGTTGATTAAAATTGTTCTAGTACAAAAGGTGAGCTTTCGAGAGTCAAAAAAGCAAAATGAGAGAAATATTTTCAAGAAATTATATGGATTTTCAAATACAGTAGATGTTGATGATGATGAGGATGAAGAGAATGATGACGATATCAGAAGAGCGGAGCAATGGGAAAAGGAGCAACTGATTCAGCTAGAGACGAATAAGCAAATGTTCCATGGGTCTGTTAGGAAGGTTGGTGGTGGTAGTGGAGGTAGTGGTGGTGGCCGGCATGGGGGTGGTGGAAAGGGTGAGATTATGAGATATTTTAAATGTAACAAGAGTGTGAAAATGATCGAACCTAAATTGTATGGACAAGTGAGCGGAGTACAAAAGAAAATAAACAATATGTACAATAAGGGAAGGGATAGAGTTGGCCAGTTTGGCAAGTTTGGATCGAAGTTCTTTTTTTCTACAATACAATTCCAGCACATGCAGCAAATACAGTTGCATTTAAGAACTTTGTAGTTGTTGCTCAAAAAGAGGGAAAACATGTAAAACCCCCCACAGAAAGGAAAATTTATGAAAAATATTTGAAGGGAGAGGTAACAAAGATAAATGACTGGATCAATAGTCAAAAGCATCATTGGGATACTTATAGAGTTACCATAATGTGTGATGGATGGATGGACCCAACAAAAAAGTCTATAATAAAATTTATGGTGTACTACAGAGGGATATCAACATTCATAAAGTCAGTAGATGCATCGGTATATGTAAAGAATGCCCATTATATCGAGAAAGAATTAGAGAAAATGATTGAATGGGTTGATTCAAATCGTGTAGTGCAAATTGTTACCAGTAGTGGGAGTGCCTATAAAAAAGTTGGAAAAACACTGGAAGAAAGATACTCGTTTTATTAGACCCATTGTGTTGCACATTGTATTGATCTAATGCTAGAAGATATTGGTCGTCATCCAGTTGTGCAAAAAACAATGAAAAATGCACATATGGTGACCAAGTTTGTATACAATCACAGTTGGGTTCTTTTCATATTTCACACGACATCTGAATATGATAGAAAGATTGTTCGTCCTAGAAAGACAAGGTTTGCTACAAATTATATTGCACTGGAAAGCTTATACAAGGCCCATCAAGCCCTCAACACAGCTTTTAACTCGGATGAATGGCGGGCCTCAAAGTATAGAAAGACGGCAGAGGAGAAGAGAACAATGGATATTATTATGACAACTACATTTTGGGATCATGTGAGATAGGTATTGGGCATACTAGAACCTATCTACCGAGTTCTGAGGACAGTGGACAATGAGACATATCTATCCATAGGTTTAATGTATGAGTCAATTCGTTTTATGATGTAAACAATCAAGGAAAACAATCCCCAAGGATGTAGATTGGGTGTTATAGATTATAGAAGCTCGTTGGGAGGGCATGCTAAGTCATCCCCTTCATGCTACTGGTGAGTGTGTGATTTAATACATCCAGTTTCATCGAATATGCATAGAATTTTTCTATTTACATTAACTAACTTAAATCTAATTTTTGTAGCTTATTACTTAAATTCCAAATATCATTATGAGCGACATGTAAGTCAGGATGCCCAGCTTGGCACCTCAGTTTTTCAAGTGTTTGGAAAGTTTTTCCCCAATAATCTCAATGCTAGGGATCTTGTAAATGAGGTAATTATATACAACTTAGTATACCTATACCATTTCAAAGATGTTTTGTTGATTAAGAATTGCATATTGATTATATTTATTTTCTTTAATGTTATAGTTGATATACTTTCAAGATACCAAGGGGTTATTTGGGATGAATGTAGCAATCCAATCAAGAAGCAAAGAAATGTCATGTAAGTAAAGGATAATGATTTAATAATATGTTGTCTACTTTTTATTTTAAATTATTGATAAATCCAAAATTACGTTCATAGATGATTGGTGGAATTGTTATGAGACAGAAACACCAAATCTGAGACTATTGACATGTAAATTACTGAGTCAGACGAAATCTTCCTCTCCATGTGAGCATAACTGGATTATGTTTTCTTTGATTCATATGTGCAGAAGAAACAAGTTGGGGTATAAGAGGCTCCAAGATTTAGTATTCTGTCATTATAATATGCAGCTTTGGGAACAATTGCTTCGATCTGAAGAAAGCTCTCCTGAAGATCCATTAGACTTAATGATGATAGGACATTACGCTCACTTGGAGAAAGATGATGACAAAGAGGACCCTTTATATGAGTGGCTAAGGTATAATGATTTAGATACTGCAGATTGAGGATCAGATCCTGCTCTTGCTAATATAGCTCGTGAAGAAGGGATAAATATACGAAGAATATTGGAGGTGGAGAGAACCCCAATAGATGACTTTGATCCATTGACAAGATCTGAAAGCACTACTCAATCAACCACAAAATCTTTTTCAAGAACACAAAGTGGTGGAGGTAGTGATGATGATGATGAGTATGGTAGTGGTGGTGGTGGTGATTTTATGGATGACACTTCAATTAGCCAAAGGCCTCTTAGTCCATTCACCGCAGAAGCTGACTTCCAACATACTACGTAAAATGAAGATCATGGTGCACAACCGCATCTGAGATCCTATCTGAGGAAGTATGACGGTAAAAAAAAAAAAAAGTAGCCTTTACAAAGGAAGATGACTTGATGGATAGTATGACTACTACTTCTATTGGAATGGATAATAGTGAGCAAGGGTCTAGTTGTGGATATCAAGAATCTCAACATTCTTATATTGAAGATTATGAATATTATCCTCAACGGTCTTATGACCAAATACCATACAATCCGAATAGTGAAACCGAAGTGTCTTCATCTTCTCTCCCTGCATTGTACTACTTATATTCGGGTGGTTTCTATAGTCATTGGCCAGAAGCAATGGAGGATGACCATAGTGATGATGAAATTAGTGAGCCTGTACGAGGTTTTTTTTTTTTTTGTGAGGTATAATGATAACATGTTTCATACTATATGCATATGTTTAACTGTTTTATCTGCTTTTGCACCGTCCGTATGTTTCCTTTATGTCGTATATGTTGACATTTAAAGCAATGTTTTTTGTTCTATATGTAAATTCAAATTTATCATGATTTATTATGAATTTTTTTGAAAGATTTTCTGATTTTTTTACATTTTTTTAATTTTTTAATATTTTAGCGAAATAGTTCGGTAAAATTTTCGATAATTTTTCTGAAATTGGCAAAATTTTCTCCTTTTCAACTTAGCGAAATTTCCCGTATTAGCAAAATTATGAACACTAGTTCTGTGTCCATTTTTGTTTCTACAACAATTTATGGAAAAATAAGTTAGTAGCATCCTTATAATTGGGTGCTTCTTCCGCTTGTAGTCACACTTTGTACTCTTCCATCTTCCCCACCCATATGCACCTATTATGATCTCATAAAAGTTAATTCCCAGCACCTGCACCCACGCCAACGTATTGTGTTGCTTCCTTTCACATATTTTGGAGCTATAGATCAATCTCCCAGTCCTTTCTAGCATCAAATGCCAAACAAACTGTTTAAAATTATTCTGCCTACTGCATCTAGAAACAAATGCAACAAAAGAAACCAAAATCTTTCAAAGATAAAAGCACCAAAAGGACTACACTGGAACATGACTGGAGCAAAAAAAAGAATTGCATTAATCAATAAATAGTAAACAAACAGAAGAAACAAATGCAAACCTGAAGTTCCATGCTACTAGTAAAACAATTCGTCATAACAATTTTTTTCCACCATAACACAGCGTGCTTGCATGTTAGAACCATTTCATGATATAAACATCATGCTCCTCTCAGAACTAAATTTATGCCACCGAGTATAACAGAAGCATCATTCAAATAACAGCTGTTTGGTGGTAATAATGGTTTTGTATTGAGTAAGATACGGCTGTATCGAACTTCTTGAAACATGATATATTTGTGTGCTATGTCAAATTCCCTGAAACATGATACATTTTTGTGCCATATGTACTCTATTTAGACAACGATAGCAAGCAATCTCAGCTTCATATCATGCACAATAATTGGAAGCTACCAGCATATGACTTGACAAACCATTTCTGTACATAATAGCAGTTGCAGGAAAACCCAATTGCATCAATAAAACCTTTTTCTCAGTTTAGCATTTTCTCCTGGCCTAGAAGTTTTGTAGAATTCCAGAAGCAACTGTCCCAAGGAAAACATTAAGAAGAACAACTGCTTGAATAATACAGACGTATATTAATAATTTAATCTTTGAATAAAAGAATCAAGATGAAAATTTAGCAGTGGCATTCTGGTGAAATTCCTACCGTTCATGTTAAAGAGAATCTTAGAAGCTGAGAGTTTGCCTAGTAAATAGCAGCATTACAAGGCTACAAGCTTTTCTAGGCAGTGAAAGTAGTAATGGCTTTTGTCACACCACATTGAACAGTTCTGGACAAACACGAAAACATCATATTCACACTCTAATGTCATCATTGCCCACTAAAAGAAATGACAAGGGAACTGATCTCAGAAATTCATTTAAAATGCACAAAGGTCAGTGCACGGTTGCATTTGGAAAGAACCCATGATGATGCAGCATGTGAAAACAAAGGTTAGATAAGTTACTGCATTCCCGATTGCCTATTGAAAAAAACAATGGCAAGTGAATGTTGCCATCACCTTTGGATGCCCACATTTTCTATCCAGAAAATCCAAGAAATCATCGAATGAATGATAGATACCATTCAAACTCCACACACTATTGCAACTTAAAATGCCAAACAGAAGTCACCATTGCAATAAAATTCAGAAGAAATTCATAGACCCACACAAGAACACATCAAAAACACAGATTTAGTGAATGAATTCAAATGTAACACAAAAACTCAAATAGCCCATCACATAAATTGATCAAAACCTTACCTCGACCTTAAAGGGTTCGACGAGTCAACGAATAGCTGGATGCCAGACAAGTATGGCACATAGTACTGAACAACTGAGTCACTCCCGTTCAACACCAGCGGCACCCCTGCCCCATACGCACTCCACTCTTTAAACGACTCCCAGAGATCCCCGAGATTGTAATAAGGGTGGAACTCTCCATCGGAATTTCTCCACCCTCTCATACTAGTCTGCAGTGTACCACAGTTTCCATTCTGTCAGATAAAAATGTAAAGCAAAAATCCCAACTTTCTGGAGGAAATCACTCCAATGTCCCCAAAACCCTAACTTTCACCTTCGAGAAGTGTTGCGCCGGGACGACCGGCGTCGTCGACTCAAGGAACCGGTCAAGATTACCCGTCGGAGGTCTGGGCGGCGAGCAGACATTGGGCTTGGACCCGATGTCATCCGACTCAGCACGATTCTCCGCCTCGCGAGATTCTGACACCGCCGGCGCCTTCGGCTTCCGATGCTGCTGCTGCTGCTGCTGCTGTTGCTGTAGCTGTCGACGGATTGCCGGCGGACTGTAGAAGCGATCATTGGCGTAATTGCGAGACATGGGGAAGGATCCTGAGCCCAGCATTTGGGGAAATTGGAGAAAAAAGCAAAGGAGGAGGAGAGAGGAAAAAAACCCTAGATTTCCTTCCTGTAATTTATACCGGTTTGGGTTTGAGCTAGGGAGGGAGAAGAGAATGGCAGTTTCGAAATAAACTCGTGTTAGAGGCGCAAACGTGTAGACGGAGGCTGCGAACGGATGCCGTCTGCTTTCTTCTATCAGCTGTCTGTGAAATTTGCCGAAATAAAGGGAGAGGCAGGTGAGAAGATTCCAGAGCTATAAAATCATAAAACGAAAAAAACGAAAATTCGTGGCTTCATGTGGCGATTAGTTATACATGGATTCATCTGGAAGTAAGCAGCGCGGGGAATCGATTAATCCTGACCGTCCATCTAGATTAGCGAAGGATTATCTCTCATCTTGGGGAGGGGGGATTGCTGGACGGTGACGCTGAAAGGGAATCCCCGCCCCAAAGGTAAGCTAGCGAAATATGACAAGGCAAGCGCCAAAGGGTAAGAAGGCGGGGGACCAATTTCATCGTCAAATTCCAGACCTTTTTTTGCCCTTTTTGCGTGTTGTAATAAACAAAAAAATGCCCTAACTGTCTTTTTTCCATTTCAGTCCGATGCATGCTCATGGAATGAAATGGCATCGATTTACTCGGGCATTTTTGACTATGGAGAAGAAAATAGAAATGGAAATGGAAAAAAATTATAGAAATAATGTTAATTATATAATAAATAAAGTTAAAATAGATAAAAAAAAATAATGATTGAAAATATAGATTATAATAAAAATAAATTTATATTGATTAATGATTTTTTGGGGAAAATAAACTTTTTTTCTTTTTCCCAACCAAACATGCACTCTGATTTGAGCTTGGATTCATCATTCTATCATTAATTAACCATCTTTGCTTTTTTAACGTGTTATACAAGTAGAATATTAAAGAAATAAATCTGTAAAATTACTAAGTTTTGGGTTCCAAGAATATTGGCAATCATTTACAGATTTAAAGGGATGTTTGGACAACCCGAAGGAAGAAAATCTCATTTTGGAACATTACAATTCCATTATTTCTCAGCTCTATCCTACTTTTAGGGAATCAGACGTAAAAATTCAATCCCAAAATCCACTGCATTCAATGCATTTAAGCTGACCCCATCTAACTCCGACAGCTCCAGCTTTCTTCCACATCACCCTCTAATATTTAATCACCTAGCCCAATTATTTATATAACTAAACACGTGGGAAAATTTTTCATTGACCATCACAGAGCACGTGCCATTTCCAGGGTGCAAGATCAGAAGGCCCTAAGCTGCTATGCCCTGGCTCATTTGCCATTTGCTGCCTTCCATTCTTCTTGAAGGTTATCTTCATCACATGCAAATCTCATTTCCAACTTGCTTCCTTTAAGGTTTGACATTGGTCATTCGCATCAGCTCAATGCCCCTAAGGAAAAGCAAGAGGACTAAAATTGGCATTCTTTTCAACCCAAGCCGCCTCCTCAAGTCTCCCAATTCTAAAAGCCAAAATAACTCATACCAACGTGTTTGCTTTGGAAAGCAAGAGCGTGAAAAGTCATGTGGCCACCAAAGCAAGGTCAAAAGGTTGCAGGAAAACTAATCCACAGCTTTATGCGGCAAAAGGGGACAAGATTACTGATTTTAAATTTATAAAAGGATGTTGGAAGAGAAGAGGGACTATTTTCTAAGCAGATTCCTCTTAGAAGGTTAAGATATGTGATGTAGTTGGGCAATTATTTAATTAAAATCATGCGTGCCTTCTTATTAAAGTGCAAACGCTTTTGTATTCATGCATGATATGCATAGAAGATTGAAGTATTTATTATTGAATTGAAATATCTTGGTGCATTGCATCAGTATTTTGCTGGTGCAACTACAAAGGAAATGCCACGTGATTGAATAAAGAAAGCCAAAAATATCATCGCATATTTAAAATCTTCATGTTAGAAAATCCCCCCTTCTCTCAGATCTAAAGTCCTACCTGTTGAAATATAAAACAACAAGAGATGCAAATTGCAAATTCAGCTAAGTCCATGACGGCCAGAACAGAACAACCCACCGAAGAAAATCAACTTCCCATGAGGATGAGATTTTTAATTCATGATTCCCGTTTATTTATTTTGCTTGGATAAGTACCACGATTTTTATTATTATCCTACAAGCAACTTTGGTCTACACCCTCAATTTTGTTTGCAACGTTACA
>JAYJMB010054944.1:0-27976 GCA_036873735.1 Pouteria campechiana
ATTGTGTATGTTTATATTTATAGTTAGCTAATAATTACAACTAAACAAGTTAATTTTGCCATTCCCTGTGGGATCGATCCTTGCATAAGCACACTAGACTACACATCGACCGTGCACTTGCGAGGTATTAAATTTGAGCCATCAAGATAGAAAGATTACTTCAGGATCTTATTAGTTTCTAGGAAGCATGATCATATCATGGTTTTCCAAGAAACAGATATCTGTGGCATTATAGCAGCTGGCATTTGCTGTGCTCAAATCCATTGGATGAAACAGTAATTAAATAATTTTGGTCTGAAATTTATTGATATCCCTATAAGATGTGACAACACTAGTGTTATAAGTCTGACCAAAAGTCTAGTTTTATATTCCAGAACAAAATATATAGAAATTAGGCACCACTTTGTCAGAGATCATGTTCAAAATCATAACATTTGTTTAGAATTTGTGCCAACTAAAAATCAATTAGGAGATATCTTCACTAAACCTCTTCCAAAACATAGATTTAGTAAGTTAAGAAGAGAACTAGGTGTTTTAGATCCAAATACTTAACTTAAAATTAATAGAACATCTATATGATGAAATATATGTTCTTTATTAATTATTCCATTAAAAATGCACAAAAGAATAAATCTAAAAAGTAGCATCATTTTTGGAGCCTCCGAAATATCCTTCGGACCCTTCGAAGATAGATCATGCCTCTGAAAATAAAATGTTGGAACCTCTGAAAGGAAATCCTAACTCTGACAATAATTCAACAGTATTTTGTAGCCTCTAAAATAAAATTTCGAAGCCTCCGAAGCCCATTCTCTTATATAAGTATCTCGTAGCCTCCAATGGGCTATGCCACCTCCAAAGTAAAGCTTCGAAGTCACAAAAACATAACAATTATTGACTCTGAAGATTGCACATCTTCATTTCAGATCCTCTGAAAACATTTTTCAAAGAAACATTAGTCATGAAACCCTATTCGAAGAGCTCTGAAAAACCAAAAACCCTCAACAAGCATCCAAATAACCCCTCTTAGAGAAGACCCTTCATCTTCCTACTTGATTCAAATTCCTTCATTCAACCAATCTTTCCATCGCATCTTCTGCAATTAGACTTTCCTATCTCAATCTAGAAACACTCATAACATCTAAAACTCAATCCTCTTTTGCTACAATGGCGAGAACAAAGGGAACCACCAACTCGGCAGATCAAAAGAGGAAGGAAAGAGAAGAATATCCAGAACAGAGGCAACCGAGAGAATCAAACATGAAACAAATACACTTGAGGTAACATTTTTTGATAGTGAGTCTAATTACTCTAGGTATATGGAAAAATATTATGATAGAAAGATTATAAAAGGAAGAGTTTTAATTTTGATGTTTTTGGAGACAATGGTATGAATTGGATGTATGTGAATGGTTCAAGTGTCAAGGATGGATGGAATATGTAAGCTACCAAGATTACTACTATCCAAGACTTGTAAGATCTCTAATATGCAACATTAACATTAGAATAGAGAGATCATGGATAGAAGAAGTGGAAATTAATGCATCCACAGAGAGTTTGAGAAGATGTTTTAATCTTCCTTTGGTATAGGTTGAAACAGAATGGCCTACCAAATAGAGACTAGAAATAGATGAGAGAGAAAACTATCTACACTCTAGCCATTGGAGTTTAAATCTTAATTTAGCTTACGTGATTATGATAAAAAATGTGAACCTAAGAAAAGAAGCCACAAGAGATGTATCAGAAAAGGATGGAAGAATACTATGGGCTCTCAAGAATAGAAAGAGAGTGGATCTAGCAAAACTAATGTTAGATCAATCTATTCAGTCAAGAGCACATCAAGATTCCCTCTCCCTTGTGGAATGGCTCTAACCAAGCTAATAAGGAAAGCAAGAGTAAGTTTGTTTAAGGAACACAAAAAACCTCCAAGACACTTAGACACTATTAATGAAAACACTTTGAAGAGAATAGGATTCAAGAAAACTTCACAAGACTGGATCAATAAAAAGCCAGGAAGAGCAGTACAACTAAAGATATCTAGACCAGAGCTAGAAAAAGAAGAAGTAGAAAGAATAACAAGAGAAGAGAATTTGGAATAAGAAAGAATAGAGACTCCAAGAGAAGAAGAAAGACCTATTAGAATAGAGGAGTCAGAAGAGTTTTTAAGAAGAGAAAATGAAGTAATAGCAGCAGCAACCACCCCATCTTACACTCCCATCAAATCTCCATCACCCATAAGACCCACTCCTTCTCATCAACCACCCTCACCAATCACTTCATCAATTCCCACTATACAACCCATTCCACACCACCTAGAAAACCGACTTGAGAACATTGAAGACATGTTGACAACTCTAGCTCTTCAGATGAACACTATGGATCAAAGACTAAACTATGTCATGCCATCCATGATCATGAGAGCTGATAAGATTGATCAATGACTTGACTCTCTACAATTACTAGTAGAGCCATTCAAATGTCAAACTTATCATCCTCATTTCTTTCCACCTCCAACTCATTTCTCTCCACCTCCAAATCACTTCTCTCCACCTCCAACCCATTTCTCTTCATTTCAAACCAATTATCCCATAACAATGATGTCTTCCCTCACACATTCTCCTTATCCATCATCTTTTACAACTCCAAAGGTTACTCAACCTGAGAGTGAACTTGCTGAAATTGCTTCTCCCTCTCCTCCATCACAACCTCCATTTGTTCTAACTCCTAAAGTCAATCCATGTCAAGCTATTGTTGAACATGGAAACTATCCTATCATAGTACCTCTGCCTAGAATCTATTTTCTTCCTCCAGGGCCAGCGATATGGCTAGACTAGTCTTAGCTTGATCTTATAAGATCATGAGAGGTAATTCTTGAACAGATTGAAGAAATTCCTCTGAAATGGAACATACCTTTAATTCGTCCAAAATGAAGAAGACCTACCACTCCTCAAAAAATTCCACCATAAACTCCTCCAAAATCATTTGATGATAATCCTAACATCCTTCTTCATTTTTCAAATCCAATTAGGATGACATTTTCTGAGTTTGAGACTAAATCAAAAATTAACTCTAAAATTGTTAAGATGTTTCTCTCTCAATCCATCATTCTATCCCCTCAAGAACTACCATTCTCAGAACTTGAGGGTCTTAACATTCTATATAGGATTCAACCTCTTTCTAATCCTCCATTGACTCCAAAATACCACAAAATTTAAATTTTTGATAAAGAGTCAATCCTATAAAGATATTTTGAGAAACTTCTTCACTTACTCCCAACATCAAGCACACTCAAAAAAACATCTCCATCTCTCTCAAGACCTTTCAATAACATTTTCCTTACTGAGGAAGAGTTCACATAGTACTTAACAAGAAAGCACTAATAATCTTCCTCTTCCATATCCTCAGCTTAAGGATACATCCATCCAACATAAGCTTAGGATAAGATATTTTCAACCATCCTCCTCACCTAAACCTACTCCACCCCCTTCTACCAAAGCCAAAACTCCCAAAAAACTACATGCTGTTTGAAAACCTAAACCTTTAACCCAGCCATCTTCTTTAAAATCCAAGAGGAAGCCAAGAATTGCACCTCGAAAGAAACACAAAAGGCTCCTCTTTCTTGAATCACCATGTACTATCAAGAGTACATAGCCAAAATGAATGCCAACATAGAAGCCCTCTTAAAAGGGACTCTCGTATCCTTCCTTGATTACAAGATCCAGCGTTTTAAGAAGGCATTGATTTTATCTATGTAACTGACTGTGGATCCACTACATATACCCATGAACCCCCTTCAGTAATCCCAAAGGATCCATTTTTCTTTCCACCACCTCCACTAAAATGATCCAAGTCATCTCCTAAACCATCAACCTTTCAACCTAAACCTGAACCATTTTCTAAAACCTATAAGAGAAAACCCAAATCATCCCACTAATTTTGCTACCTCTTTATTTTTTTTATCTTTCTAATGTACATTTTTTTGATATATTCTTCTATAATTTATACTTTCTATAAGGAATTCTTTACGTATGAAATTTTGATCATGTTTTGTATTTGTACATGATGGTCATGATAGGAATCTATATTTCTTCTACTTCTTTCCACCTTTTTTATTATGACAAAAAGGGAAAGAAAATGTACTAAAATGTATGAAACTTTGTATGAAATATAGTGCACCCATTCAGGGGGAGTTGCACTGAATTAGCAAAATTTCATTGAAACTCATGCCTTTAAAAATCTTGTTAAATAAGTTTTGAAAAGTACATCACTCAATATTTTGTCATCGTCAAAAAGGGGGAGAATGTTGAATATACACGCTTAAATAGCTTGATTTTGATGATGAACTTCTTAACCAATCATGTTTTGATGATAAGCAAAGACATGAGTGAAATATTAAGGTACTAACAATTTATTCTCAAGCATTTTGTAGAAACACTTTTCCAAAATAATCTTGAGAATAGTCTTCATAATGATCAAAGGAAGAAATCAAGTAAATGCTCAAAGAAAACTAAGTATAAACTATATATGTACTTAAAAGAAGAAATAGAAGTTCAAAGTTGCTAAGGGAACTTCAGAATCAGCTTTAAAGTTACTCATACACTTTGAAGACAAAGGGAAAATCCTTCAAAGTCATGAAGTCATAAGCTTTGGAGTCAGCAAAGGCATTTTAGAGCCACTACAGAACTTTGGAGATAAAGGAAAATCCTTTTAGGGTCATGAACTCACAAGCTTCGGATTTAGCAAAAACACCTTGAAGCCATTGATGCATTTTGATGATAGAGAAAAATCATTTTAGAATTATTAAATCACTTCAGAGTCAATCGAGTTGCTTTGGAGTCACAAGCTTAGAACCTTCAGAGACAGTTAAAGCATTTCAGAGTCGCGAGCTCACAAGCTTCAGAGTTAAGTCAAGTACTTTGGAGTTGACAAGGCATTTCAAAGACAATGATGAGAGCCTTCGGAGTTAACAAAAACTCTTCAATGAATATAACTTTTTGGAGTCAGAAGTACTTCGAAGATAAGTGAAATACTTCAGAGATAGAAATATTTTGGAGTTCAGAGTCAATTCCTTTAGAGTCATAAATTAAATACTTCAGGGACAAACTAGAACTTTGGAGTCAACATCAATACATCCAATGCGAGTCACTACTATTGCTACACTTCGGAGCCTCCGAAACACATCTTCGGTGCATCCAAAGAGACAGCGACTTGTGTAAGCTATGTGGAAATTTTCATATTACTTAGAAGCTTGGAGGATCTAATATTGATTCATAGACTCTGAAACCTTGCTGAAAGTATAACAATCTTAAATTCAAACATTTCTCTACATTAAATGTTTCTCACCTACCATAGCAGAAAAATTCAAAGGTTTCAATATAAAAAGAGTTAAGTAAGAATGAAAAAATCAAAGAGATCATACTGAAAAATAAGAGAGAGCATTTACTAAGTCTTGAAGGATTTTCTTCCATAATTTCAACTCCACAGTAGTTCATTCAAAGAAGCATTCAAAGTCATCCATTCAACTATTTTTGGAGTTTGAATCTTACTGCTTTATTGTTATATCAACTGTGTTTATTAATTTTTAATTTTGTACAAAATCAGCCTACTAGAGGCATTAATACTTGTACACATTTATTTATGGATATTTCTGTAAGTCAAGGACTTACCTTTGTGTAGTGAAAATAAATAGGATACTTGCTTATTATTTGTATAAATTAGTTGGTAAGCTTGAAAACAATAGGTATATTTGTTAGAAAAGGCTAACTCAGAGAAGTGGAGTAGGAACCCAATTGAAGAGCTAAACCACTATAGAAATATTATTCTAAGTGCATTATGTTATCAATCTTTTCTTTATCCTTGCACTTTAATCATTATTTGGCCAAAAATTTTAAAGACTCAATTCAACCCCTTCCTCTTGAGTCACCATCCAAATAGGACCAACAAAGAGGCTAGCCTATTAGATGTGTAACTCCTCTAATTAGTTAGTAGGTGTAAAAGGAGAACTTACTATCCCTGAAATGCATTGAGGGTGAGACACCACAAGTATTAGTCAAGAGTCTCATAACATTCATAAACAGGATTGTAGGGAGGAACTAGATCACACTAAAATTCTAAGAAAGCGGAGTCCATTTGGTTATGGCTATGTCCACTTGGAATGTGGTTGAGACCATTTGTTTGATGTCCTCCTGAGCATGGTATTGGCCTATAGCAAGCGAATTGAGGAGTGGATATAGATAAGATGAAATAGAAAGGAATATAATTTCAACCTGAGTAAAATAGATTAGATATGATGGATATTTTAGAAGAATCGTAGGAGAAATCTTTGTTATTACTAGCAGTGAGTAATAGTTCCATAATAATATTTTCAATTATTAGATGGAATTATCATGTAATTATAATTTTTTTATGTTATTATTATTTTATGTCATACCTACTTACTGAGTTACCCAAACTCACCTTATTCTAATATTTTTTAGCTAATAAGCGGGAAGACGGAGTCCAACAAGGGGTTGGAGCTCAAGAAAGGGATAAATTACAAAGTTTAAAATTTTATTCCCTTTTTTCTTATTTTGATGGATAAATTATGAAATTTAGAATTTTATTCCCTTTTATCTTATTTTGATGTCTTATTTTGGAATGTATAGAAATGCAAATTTGTAAATTATGTTAAAGATGTAAAGTGAAAAAGTAGAAGTCATAGTAATATGCATGTCATTATTGTAATATGTATAGGTAGGCTTCCGAACTCTACTTTTACAATGTGACTAAGTTTCTGGGCATCTGTGGTGTTTGGGAATATTTCATACAAATTTAATATAGGTTCATGAAGGTAAGTTCAGGGGAGACTATGTCCATGGGTCCTCCTGTTACTGCCTTTGTAATATCTAAAAAAGGTAAGGCATTACAACGGCGATTTATTTTTAGACATAGCCGAATTAAGTCTATTGTAAGATGAATGATTCATAGTTCAAAATTTAACTCCAGATACAGATACTCAATTCAAACATTGCCAAATAGAGATAGTTGCAAGTTAGTGTAATCAATTACAAGCTAGTGTAATATAGACAGTCTCAAGTTTGGTTCAATAATCCCCCCCAATAATCCTTATAAAGCAGTTGGAAAGATCTGAGAGGACACGCTGAAAAAAGAGATGCAATAGCCTTCCAAATGTGAAAAATCACAACAAGATAACAAAGGCCTTCCTTGGTTTAATTACAGTAGATGCTTTAACATAACTATCTAAAATTGCATATCAAGAAAAATATTACAGAAATGTGTCTAGAGTTTCAGGTTGAAGATAAATGTCTATAAAGAAACTATTATAGAGAAGTGTCGAACTATCTACATAAGCCATATTATGGCAATTATAAGCACCATAAAATATAAAATGCATAGTCTTCTCTTACATGCCTTGACCTTTGTCTCCAACACATTGCAATTGGACTCATATCGCGAGAACTCCTCTTTAGTGTGCTGCATTTCTTGAACTTTTAATTTTAGCTGTCGGTTCTCTTTATGCATCGCATACAGCTGACTATTCAACTTTCTGATTTTATGTAGTTGATCTATTCTAAACTAATGTTCTATATCAATGAAAGGAGGATCCACCCATCAAAAAAAGGTGTTGGTCCCCTGACCCTACCTATACTACATAGTTTGTATGGCAAATTTGGAATCCTAAAGGTATGGGAAAACAGGAAAGATTGTGCAAGAGTAGATAAATGCAGTGGAACTCACAAGCACAAAGACAATAAAGATACAATGATTATAATGATTCGAGCCCTCTCTTAGCACCTACTCCACTCTTCAAGGTTTCCCCAACCTTGGATTCTACTATAACCCATGGAATCAAAACCTGGTTTTCCAAAAGCTTACTAGAAACTCTATAGTAATAGTTTTCATGAGCTCACCACCAACTCTTACAATGTTGGTTTTCCTATAAGCTTACTAACAAACTCATATACACTAATTTCTGAGCTAACTAGCAACTCTACCTTTATAGATATAGATGTACAAGTAAATGCCTCTAACTAGGCCAAGTTGTACAAATAGTTAAGCTTAAGTGAACATGAAAGATACAGCAATAATCCTCATTACAGTCCAACATTCTCCTCTGAAATAGTTTTTGATGAAGTTTCAAATTCTATATTTGTTTAGCACATTGGAGTTTCTATAATTTGGAATCTTTGAGTGTTCATGATTGATCTTGATTAATATGCTCAAAAAGACTTGTTTTTGTTCATTAGAACTTCTATTTATAAGTCCCAGATTCAAATCTAGTCTTTACGTCCCTTTTTCTTATTTTTTTTCTATCATTTAAAAATGCCTCGTTAAACACCACCCAGTGTTGCCTCATCATGTTTTTAAATTGAGGGTTTGTCCATCATGAGCTTGTGTCACTTCGGACCCTCCGAATTAGAATGCCTCATGCCTCTAAAACCTCATCTTTAGATCTAACAACCCAATACCTCTAACGTGTATATTTTCAGATCATCCGAAGTCATAATTTCGGATGCTCTGAAGCCCCTTTGAGTGCACTTCTTCCTAATGGCTCATTTTGCACCTCTGAAGCTTGTTTAACCTCCGAAGCACTAACTTCATGGCCTCCAAAGTAACGCCAATCCCTCTTATGCTTAACAGCGTCACCCCAAAGTTCCCTGCTTCACCTCCGAAGCTTCTTTCTTCGCCTCCAAAGCTCCCTTCTTTACCTCTGAAGTTCCTTTTTTCACCTCTGAAGCTCCCTTCTCTAAATTTTCCTTCTTCACCTCTGAAGTTTCCTCTGAAACTAGAAATCTTAGCTACAGTTTAATTAGCTTAAATCAAGTCATTAAAAGTTTTATTAATCATCAAAACTAAATCCCTAGACTCAATATTCTCCCCCTTTTGATGATGACAAAACTTAATGACTTGCATTATAAAAATACTACTGATGAACTAATGAGAACTCCCCCTAAATGACTGATACAATAAACATAAGGAAGTCTAATTCATTTTTGCTCACTATGTTAAAATTGGTCCTCATTCAACAAAATTTCAAAAAGTTTAGTTTCTACTTCTTCTCCCCCTTTAAATCATTTTCTCTCAAATGCAGCAAGTCTCAACATTCTCCCCCTTTTTGTTATAATCAAAATGGTCTAAGGGAGGAGGGATTTTCAACAATTTCTAGTATGAGGGACTAAACTATTCTCCTCCAACAATGCATGATGCTAAACTTCATTTTCTTTGCTCCCCCTATCATGCATAATCTAGAAGTTTTATTTCCCATATTTGAACTAAAGTTCATTCTAGTTGTTAATAGTAAATAAACTCTTGATAACAATTACAGAAGGTCTAACTAGGATTTGAATTCCTATTAAAGATGTTAAACTTTTAAGTTTCTCAAATAGGCTTGACTTATGCCTTAGGACTGTAATGACATTAAGGATTAATTTCATTAGTTCATGTAGTAGATGATTATCTGTTAAGCTCTTCTCGCATAATCATATGCAAGACGGTTTTCATATGAGAGATAAAGTGATGAAGGCTAAAGTGAAATGACATGAATGCAAAGAATTAAGGATAGGAAATACAATGCCTTCACCTACCTAGTTGCCTCAAACAGATTGATGTTTTCATTTTCCACAATCGAGGAGCTACTTCTTCTCCTATTATGGCTATAATTGGAAGGTGATTACACATAAATGAGCTTCTTCCTCTACATTTTCATTTTTATTTATTTCTTCTTCTTCTTGATGTTTATAATTGTCTACTGAATTTACAATTTTCTTCTTTTTATTCTTCTTTAGTAAAGTATTAATTTTCTTAGAGAGAGTTTTTATGATCTCTGCATCGTTTCCTCTCCCCCACTACATAAAAAATCTGCACTTCCATGGCCAGATTCTAGCTTCATCTTATTCTCTTTTTGCTCATTCTTCAATACTTCGTGGGTCTTAAGGATCCCATCAATTTTTCAACTGAGAGCTTGTTCAAATCTTTGGCCTCTTCAATTGCTGTGATTTTTGGCATCCAATCCACTGGAAGAGACCTTAAAATCTTTTTAACTTGCTGTGAACAAGAAATCTCATAGCCTAAACTTTTTAGACTATCAGTGAGTTTCATAAATCTAAAAAACATATCAGATGTAAACTCATCCCTAGACATGAAGAATACTTCATATTCTTGGACAAGCAAACTAATTCTAGCTTCTTTAACCCAGCTTCTCCACTCGTAAACTACTTGCAAATTATTCTAGATTTCCTTGGCAGTTTTGTTGGTCCCTAGCTAATGGTGGCTCAAGAGGGGGGAGGGGGGTGATTAAAGTCACCATTAGCTAGGGACCAACAATTGATATCAAAGCAAACTTCACTTGTTATTTCTTACATATCGATCTTATGACTTGTGAAGAGATCCCAATGCTAGCTACTTCCATAACACTTCAGCTGAGGGTCAATCTACTTTTAGACTCCCACTATTTGATGGCATAAATTATGGATATTAAAAGATGAGAATGAAAAACTTATTGATTATCGCAGATTATCACCTATGGAAAACTATCAAAGAAGGGATGATTTTCATAAATACAGAAGACAAGTATACCACTGAGGACATCCAAGCAGTTGAAAAAGATGCAAAGGCAAAGAACTACCTTTACTATGCCCTTACACCCTCTGAGTCTGACAAGATTTTCTCTTATGATACTGCTAAGGAAATCTGGGATAAACTATAGGTTGCACATGAAAGAACAAAACAAGTGAGAGAAACTAAAATAAATCTTCTTCTGTAGGAATATGAATCTTTCAGCATGAAGGAGATAGAGAGAATTTCAAACATGTTTGAAAGATTCTAAAAGATAAAAAAAATGGGCTAAAGAATCTAGGAGAGAAACATAAACAGCCTAAGTTGGTGAAGAAAATACTAAGATCATTATCAAGACAATGGATAACTAAAGTAACAACAATGTAGGAAGCAAAGAACCTGGACATGATGAGCCTAGAAGAGCTCATGGGTTCTCTAATGACCCATGAGGTATTGATGAAATAGAAAACTGCAAAAGATCTCAAGGACAAGAAGATAATAGCCCTTAGAGCTGAGTCAGAAGCTGATAACTCCCAAAGTTAATCACCAACAAGCAAAGATGATGATGAGAACATGGCAATGATCACACGATGATTTAAGTTCATGTTTAAGAAGAAGAAATTCAAAAGCAATTTAAGAAATGATTCAAGAAGAAAAGACAAATATAAAGAGTCTCCCACGTGCTACAATTGTGGGAAGACTGAGCACATGAAGTTTGACTATCTAAAATTTAACAAGAAGCAAAATGCTCAGCAAAAAAAGAAGTATAACTCATACTTTGACAAGTAAAATAGCAACAAAGACAATCACAACAAAACTAGCAAAAATTTTGAAAAGAAAAAGAAGGCTCTAGTAGCATGAGAAATGCTAGAGAACATGATGAATGAGAGTGAAAGTGAAGAGGATGAAGAACATGAAGCACAGATCAGTCAGCTTTTGCCAAATAGAGATGATCATAGTGAATTCCACACATGAATTAGCTTCATGGTTATCCATGAAGAAGAGGTAACTTTTGACACTGAAACTCTAAATCATGAGAAGATGTTAGATGAACTATACTCAAAGTTCATGATTGTGAAAAAAAATACAAGGAGACTAAAAAAGAGCTTAAGAAAATTACCATTGAATACTCAAAATTAAAGGAGAAAAACTCCAAGCTCAAGAGCAATCAAAATACCATCAGTGAACTTGAGCAAGTCAAGACTGAAAATAATGCCCTGAAAAAAACCTTGACTTCCACCTTATTAAGAATAAAACCTAAGAAGAAAGATGGACAATAGCAAAATAGGAAGAAAAATAATGCCTCTAGAAGAAAACAAGGACCAAAATAGACCATGATCTAGGTTCCCAAGGAAGTTCCATATATAGTAAATGCAACTTAGTCTCCATCAGCAAGAATTGTGGCACCCAAGAAAAAATGGGCACCAAAGTTTTCTGCCACTAACCTACCTGGACCCATTACTAAATGGGTACCAAAAGTTAAAACTTAATCTTGTCTATGTAGGTGTACTTGAGAGCCACAAGGAGTAGCATATAGTACATCAATAGTGGTTGCTCAAGGCACATGACAGGGAATAAGGAGCTATTCATGGAGCTAAAAATGAAATCTAGTGGAATAGTGACCTTTGGGGACAATGGAAAAGGTATAGTGATTGGGATTTATAAGGTCAGCCAACCACCATTTACCATAATTTTAAATGTATTTCTTATAGAATAATTGAAACATAATCTTCTAAGTGTTAGTTAGTTTTGTGACAAAGGCTATAAGGTTGTGTTTGAATCTCAATTTTGTTCAGTTCTAGATAAGTCTCGATCAGTTGTAGTACTTGGTAGAAGGCATGAAAATGTATATTTAGTTGATCTTTCTGATATCCAAGCTAAGTGATCTTTCTGATATCCAAGCTAAGTGTCTTATTGTTAATGATAATGAATCCATACTATGGTACAAAAGACTAGAACATGCCAACAAAAAACTGATTGAAAAATTATACAATAAGGATCTTGTTATTGGCTTACCCAAACTTGAATTTAACCAAGTTGTGTGATGCTTTCTTGAAAGGTAAGTAAGTAAATGAATCATTTAAATCAAACAAAGAAATATACACAACAAAACCCCTTTAGTTGCAACATATGGATCTAGTTGGACTAAGAACTAGAAGCCTTGGAGAGAAATATTATGCATATGTCATCGTGGATGACTATAGTAGATTCACTTGCGTAATATTTCTAGTCTCCAAAGATGAAGCTTTTTCATTCTTTGAAATATTTACCAAGGCATAAAGCTAAGAATCTATTCAAAAATACTCACAAGTATTTTAGAGATGAATTAAAATTTCTTAGGAAACAAGGCATGAAGTTCAGAAGTACTAAGAACTACTTCAAAACCATTTCAGAGACAAGTCAAATTTTCTTTTAAAGACAAAGTGTGATCTTAGAATTAACTCCAAGGTAGTCTCAAACTTCAGAGGCAGTTCAGAAGCTCTCCAAAAATACCTCAGAAGTAAAATGCTCTGAAAAGAACATCAGAATAACCCCAGAAGAAAAATTTGCACTCAAAAGTTTGTCAATAAGAATTTCTAAATATGCTCAAAAAGTAACACAGAAGTAATACAAAAAATATTTCTGCAATTAGATGTTTGTCAACAAGAACTTTTGAATATGTTCAGAGTAACTCAGAATTAACACAAAAGCAATACAAAAGATGTTTCTACAATCAAAAGTTCATCAGTAAGAACTTTTGAATATGCTCAGAAGCAACTTAGAAGCAATGTAGAATCATCAGAAGCTCATTAGGAAGAACTTCAAAAATAATTTAGAGGAAGCCTATGCATTCAAAAACAACTCAAAAGCAATGAAGAATATCAATTAGAAGTTCATCAGCATTCAAACTTCAAAAATGCTTCCAAGTTTCAGAATGGTAACAGAAGATCAATAGCAATGATGCATAATGCACAAAAAAAGTTTTTGTGCTCAGAAGTTTTTCAAAAGTATTATAGAAGAATTTCAAAGGCATCTTCAAAAAGCCAAGATTCAAAAAGCACAACAAAGGCAAAATGCAAACTCTAGGATAACCTCAGAAGTTTTTCAGAAGCAACTCAGAAGCCCTTCAGAGGAATCTTCAAAAAGCCAAGAATTAAGAAGTTCATCAAAAACAGAAATTCAATCATTCAGAAATACTTGAGAAGTTTCTCAGAAGCAAGAACATGACTGATGAAAGTGTTAGATACTAGAATCAACCTTTAAAAGAATCTAATATGATCAACCATGCAAAATAATGTCTTTGTCACTAGCTCAGAAGTTCAAAAGAAGAACCTCAGAAGTTTTGCATTAAGTGCAGAACAGTAACTGATAGGTAGATGAACCTTAGAAGTTATGAAAACTTACCACAGAACTTTTATATCTAGACAGAAGAAGAAAAACATGATGAAACTTTAAATCTTATTTTTCAAATGGTTAGAAAGTTGCCAAAAATGATCATTGCAACTAAGGTGTCTTCCTCAACCTATAAAAGGAAGATTCAAACGTCTAAAAAATAATCTTAGAAAGATCTAAGAAAGAGCTGAGAAATAAGAAAAATTTTTACTTAAGCATTTACTAAAGTCTCGACAAGATCAACTTCATTGCCCAACATTCCAACAAGATTCAAAGCAAATCATTCAATAACACTTGGAGTCTAATCTTTATTGTTCTTTACTATTATATTCATTATGTTTTTGTCATTACACTTCGGACACTCTACCTATCAAGAGGCATTCAATTCTATATATATTTAGTTACTATTTTCTTATTTGCAAGTAAGGGGCTTGCATCTTATAATGAATAGCAAGAGGGGAAACTTGCTATAAGTTGTTGGTGAGCTTTGAAAACCAACATTTATAAATTGTTGATGAGCTTTAAAACCAACTTGTATAAGTTTCTTAGTGAACTTGAAAACCAACAAGTGTTAATGGAACCTGAGTTTAGCAAGAGAGGCTAACTCAAAGAAGTAGAGTCGGTACCAGGTTAAGGGCTCAACCACTATAAAAACTATTGTCTCAGTGTGTTGCATGATCTGTCTTATTTTATTTCAATACTACCTTTTGAACTTGGCCAAAATTTTTAAAGGCTCAATTCTCACCCCCCCCCCCCCTCTTAAGCCACCATTAGCTAGGAACCAACAAGTTTCGTATGAGTATATCTTCTCAAATTTAGAAAGAGAGAGAGAGAGAGAGCAAAATATAGAGCATTCTTAGATTTGGCATTTAATTGAACTGCTTTAATGTCCTGGTTAGTCCATTTACTCTCGTCTAAAGTGGAGAGCATTACTCTTTCTTCTATTATCTTCCATAACTTATAACTGTTGGTAATTAAAAAAATTCTTCATCCTCATTTTTCAATAGCTATAATGCTCCCCATCAAAGTATGGAGGTCTAATGGTCGATTTCTATTTGCCATATAGGACCACATTGAGGTAAAGATAAAAATGTGAATCCCAATACTAGTGCCCTACTCTGATACCAATTATTAGTCCCCTGACCCTGCCTATGCTACATAGGTTTTATTGCAAGTTTTATTGCAAATTTGGAATCCTAAAGGTATGGGAAAATTGAAAAGATTGTGTAAGAGCAGAAAATAAATGTAGTGGAACTTACAAGCACAAAGACTATAAAGATACAAGGATTATATTGGTTCGGGCCCTTTCTTAGCACCTACTCCACTCTTCAAGGTTTCCTCAACATTGGGTTCCATTATAACCTATGGAATAATAACTTGATTTTCCAAAAGCTCACCAAAAAACTCTATAGTGATGGTTTTTACGAGCTCACCATCAACTCTTACAGTGTTAGTTTTCCTCTGAGCTCACCAACAAACTCATATACGCCAGTTTTTGAGCTAACCAACAACTCTAAGTTTATAGATATAGATGTATAAGTAAATGCCTCTAACTAGGCCAAGTTGTACAAATATTTAAGCTCAATTGAACATGAAATATACAATAATAAACCTCATTACAGTGTTACATTCTCCTCTAAAATGGTTTTTGATGAAGCTTTCAGATTCTGTATTCATTTACCAAATTAGAGCGTCTGCACTTTGGAGTCTTCGAGTGTTCGTGATTGATCTTGATTAATCCGCCCAAAAAGACTTATTTTTATTCATTGAAACTTCTATTTATAAGTTCCAAATTCAAGTCTAGTCATTGCATCCCTTTTTCTCATTTTTTCAACAATTTGAAAATGCCTCATTAAACACCACCCAGTGATGCCTCATCACGTAGTTTTAGAGCCTGTGAAGTTATACTTTTGGAGCCTCTGAAGGTCAGGAGTTCGTCCATTGTGAGCACGCGTCACTTCAAAACCTCCGAAGTAGAATGCCCCATGCCTCTGAAACCTCATCTTCAGATATGACATCCCAATACCTTCAACGTATATATTTTTAGATCATCCGAAATCATAACTTTGGATGCTCCAAAGCCCCTTTGAACACACTTCTTTCTAACAACTCATTCTAAACCTCCAAAGCTTCTTTAACCTCCAAAGCATTAACTTCATGGCTTCTGAAGTAACATTGATCCCTCCTATGCTTAATAGTGTTACCTCCGAAGTTCCCTTCTTCACCTCTGAAGCTTCTTTCTTCACCTTTGAAGCTCCCTTTTTTACCTCTGAAGTTTCTTCCTTCACCTTTGAAGCTCCCTTCTTTACCTTTGAAGCTCCCTTCTTCCCCTTTTGAAGCTTCCTGTGAAACTAGAAGTCTCAGCTACACTATTATTAGCTTAAATCAAGTCATTAACAAGTTTTGTTAATCATCAAATTAGATCCTTAGACTCAACAAAAGGAACATTTGCTAGGACCTTCTTATAATGAGACAATTAAATAGTTATCAATTACATCAACATGTTTATACAAGACACCAAAGAGAAGTGTAAAGAGACTCATGAAGTAACCAACAAAACTACGAAATTGCCTCCCTGGGTTATTGTCCATAAAGGAAATCATTCAAACCCACATTTACAAGAAACTCTTGCAGAATATGGTGAACTCGTACCCTCCGATAAAAAGTCATATGAAGTATTCTATGAAAGCCAATAAGGATTTTATTAGTATGTCATCAATATAACAGGCCAAATAAATGCACCCTCCTTTAATATACGAAAAGGTAAGCTTAAAGTACCTTTTCTAATCAAGATTACAGTGGGATGAATCAGCCACAAAATTGGAGCTTCTAATTGATGGATAATTTCTCCTATCTTACCCAATAGTAATTTTGTTGCAACTACAACACAACCTATGAGCTCCACCTCTCCCAGCCACACCCCTATTGTTAACTTGAATCTCTTACTAGTCTAACCTTTTGTTTTCATGATATGTGGATCTAGTATTGTATTTAGTTGAGAGTTATAGCTATGTACTTCATCAACTGGGGCATCAGTTAGTAGGGTTGTCATAGTTTCATTTGAGGGTAGCATTAAATTAGGCTGATGTACGACCCCCACACTTCCGTTATTGAAGTTGGCCCAACTCCCTTCAACATCATCAAGTGCATCTAAGACATATTCTCTTTTATATTCTTCTATTGATTTTTGAATCTTTTTCAAGCCTTCAAAATTAATTTCATAAAGAGCCAAATCGTTGGTCCCATTTGTGATGCCGTATAGTCTTTGAATTCTCAACACTTGATATTATGGCATATTGGTGGTGTATGATCTTCTCCTTAGGTCTTTGAGTCTACCTTCTCAATATAAGTTTTTTAGGAATACTGAAGATCCCTTATATATGAAATACTACAAGAATATGTGTACATACTATCCCTGAAAACTCTCACTTTTTTCATGAACATGTGGCCATCCTGCTTTCATTGTCCCATTCAACTTTTCTAACCCTTTCAGGATCACCACTTGAATATTTATAAACAACATACTGATCTATATGGTTGTCTAACACATTAATCTGTGCAAGATAATATTGGCATTGCTCAACCTCTTTCTGAAATTTCCAAAAGATCTCCTTTGTATACATTGTGACATGTCACACTCAATATTGTGTTGTATTTTCAGAACCAGCATGTCATGTGTTATTTTACAATCAGCATCTATTTCTGTCCAACGCCTCCCTTTAACAACCTATTCATATGCACATGCAAATTCCAATAATTTTTATGCTGGGATGCACATATTTATCAAATAATGAATTCATGCTCTCAGATCTCCCTGTAGTTTCATGTCAACTAAAAAATTATATCTAACATAAGTAGACACCCACATATTTCTGATATTATATAGTTGTTGTAGCCATGAGTGATCATGCAAGCCATAAGTACCAATCATATTAGTCCATGCCTTTTCAAATTCATCTGAAGTTTCACTTTTGTATATGCAATTAGACCAAGTTTTCTAAAAAGTTAGATTGTTATGGATCACAATACCCATCTTTTCATTAAATGTTTTATTCATGTGTCATATACAAATAACATGGTGGGTTTGAGGGAATACATCTCTTACAGCCGCTAATATAGTAACATCTTGGTTAGTCACTATTACTTTAGGAGATATATCTTTCATCATATCAAGTCATGCTTTGAATAACCATTTAAAATCAATTGTGGTCTCTCCAAAAAGCAGTACTGCCCCAAGCAATATTGATTGCTTATGATGGTTAATGCTAACAAATAGTCTAAATGGCATATCATATTCATTTATCTTATATGCCATGGCAAAACACACAACATCACCAAATGCCTCATAATTAATTTTAGTTGCACCATCAACCCAAAAAAATGATATCAGATGTCCTTCCCCATCCATAAGTCGAAACTAAAATGAGAATCAACTTTTGATTAACTCTAAAAGTATTATGTTGTCCCATATCAAGAAATGAGTCTTCATGTCCAACTTTAAGATTTCAGACTTGTATAAGATGAACAGCTTGCAACAGCCTTCTCTCACAAGTTCTCATATCTAAGATCTAATTAGCCATGTCCAAAATTATAAGTTCAGACTTGCATGAATTGTTTTTGCCTTGCGAATGTCTGTTTTCATGTCCGAATATTGCTATCTATATCCAGATTTAAAGTCTCAGGCTCGAGTTGTTCTCTTAATGCTATCTTAGTGTGGTCTTCTATGTCCAGAGTTGGGTTCTTGTGTCTGGAGTTATAGTTTGATCTTGGATGCAAAAAGACTCCCATCCAGTATCTGAATCCATGTCCAAGTTGGCTTTCATGATATCCAAATTTTGTTTCTATATCTGAGGCTGACTTGGATTAGCTTCTGGTTGTTTTGGCTAAGTCCAAAAATAAAGTAACTTTATTCAATAATGTATGAACTTTTATTTTAAGTTTGGAATATGATCTCCTAAGTTTAGTATTAAAATTATACTTTATTGATGAGAGAGAAATACGAATTGTAAGTGTGAACATTAATAACAAAAAAAATATAGAGAATGATCCAAAGTAAGTGTTCAACAATTTATTCCTTGGATTTGTATTCTTTATCAATAGGCTTTGGAATTTTATGTATAAGTTTGATTCTCAGCATATATTCAGGATCCATTAGTTCTGGATGTGGACGATCCTTTCCTTGAGCCTTGGCTTGTCTTTTAGCAATCATCTACCTTTTATGTATGGCATAAGTCATCATGATGGGATTGAGAGGTTTGGAGTCTTGGGGAGTGAGGGTGAATTTGATATTGGATCGATATTGATCATCTAACATCTCTGGAATGGAGGAGGGTGACCTTGATGAATTGTTGTCACGTCCGCATTCATCTATTGTTTGGATTTCTCATAGCTCATGACAGTGGAATCACCAAGTTTTGTTGTAAAAGACTTAGAAACAAGTTTTGGTGATCTGGTGGACTTTGTTTTATCCTTGGAGACTAGGACTTTGAACCTAATAGGAGGTTTGGATGAAGATTGAGATTATTTATGCTGCACTTTTTGAGTTCCTTAGGATAAACAACAATTCAAAGCTTTTCTCTATATAGAGAATCTACGAGTTCTAAAAAAGGAGGAGGCAAACCACACATGCGTGCTTCTAGGTGCATTTTTCTGCCCTCCAGATATACATCCTTTAGTAGGTAAATGAAATTAGGATTGGATATATTGCAAATAGCATGAAATGTGATCCTTTCTTCTATGGGCTCTTCAAATTGAATGGCAGAATTTGGTCGAAGTGGAGGAACAAGATAGGAGGTAGAAGGTGGAAAAAATCTGTTCAAAATTTCATCTATAATTTTGTCTCCATCTAGAAGAGGTTTGAGTTTGAAGTATTTTGTTGGACATTTCATTACTATAATGCCATTAATGAACTTTTGGTCTTTAACGTCTAGAAGTGGGAGATCTTTAATACTGAGGATTTGTTTTTGAGCTTCAAAAGTGAAGGCAACCATTTGATTTATGAGGAGTTTATGCTCAATTTCTCCAAGGGTCATTTTGAGTTTTGGATTCTTAGGAATTGTGGATGCGAGGTTTAAGATCTTAGGACATTGGCATTGAATAGTTTTAGGCATTGAAATTATGGTGGGTAATATATATGACTTACATTCCTTATTAGGATGTTCTTTAGCAGGAACATAGGCTTCTAAGATGAGATGTTCTCTGAAAATTGTAGGAACTATGGGTATAAGAGTAAAGCACTTAGGAATAATTCTTGCTTGAGGTGGAGGAGGAGGTTGGGGTGACTGAGAGGGATTCTTGCCAGTGGATTTGAGGGACTTGAGTATTATGGCAAGTGGGATAGTTGACTTAGTGATTCCGAAGGAGACTGAGTCAGATGAGGATGAAGTGAACTTTGGTGGTTGAGGATGGGGATGTGGAGGAATGTCTCTAATAGGAGAGGTGGTAAGAGAAGATGTATGAGATGTGAGATGAGGTGATAGATGAGTTGGTGAGGAATAAGTAGACTGGTTGGGTGAATTAGGTCTAGGCTCATGAGAAGGAGAGGAAGGTGATGAATGATGAGATGGAAAATGGTACGAGTGATGAGACTAGGGTGATATCAAGTGTGAAGAAGATATGATATCATGAATAGGTATTAGTGGAGAACTAGGCTAGACAAAAATGGGCTGACTGTTGATGGACTCAACCAAACAGGTTAGAGCATCAAGTTTCTGACTTTTTGAATCCATCTTAACATTAAGAGTTGAAATGGATCCTTCAATGTTTTTCAACCTACCTCCGAAGCTTTGAGACATGGAAGGTGAAGGTCTGGTAACTTTTATCTCTATGGCTATTGCTTTTGTAGCATTTGTTTGTGTTGTTGTTGTCTGAGATTCATCTCTTACATCACTAGCTTCTCTCGTATTTATGCTTTCTCTCATCACTTCACTTACTCTGGCTGCTATTTCTCTTATTTTAGCAATAATTTTAGATTCTTCTTCTCTTAGTCCTGTTGTCATCTCCTCTACTTTGTTGGTGGGAGATGGCACCGAATTTTCCCTTACTGATCCTCTATTCTTTCTAACATTCCTTCTTTAATTCTTGCTCTTTTAGAAGGCTTGGATCTTTTGACACCAATGTTCTTCAAGTTTACCTCACTGGTTATGTCTCCCTTCTTGACCCACTCTCCTTCTTCATTATCCATGTTGATTCCTTTTCTCCTTAGAAATTTTGTCATGATCATCCCATATGGAAGAGGAAATCTCTTGTTAGTTTTGACCTGGTACATGTGTTCTGAGATTGTTTTAGCTAGGTCCACCATTCTTCCATACTTCAATGCCCATAAGATCTTGACATCCCTTTCAGTGATGCTATCTCTGCCACATCTTTTAGGATAGACATTTTTTATGACCAGTATGTAGGCTATCCTTAAATTTTGATCCAAATAACTAGGTTTGTTTCTCTTGCAATCTCTATTCCAGCTAAGTATGAGAATATTCTTGCTCTTATTGTGGGTAGTTCTACTTCTAGTCTTTCTTCAATGGGGAGGTTGAGACAATTTCATAAAGTGCTAAATCACCAGTCCCATGATGAACAATCTTGCCACATTCTTGCATCAAGTTGTAATGTCATATAATTTTTGAATTCTCAACACTCAATATTGTGGCACATTGGTGGTGTATGATCGTTTCCTTGGGTATTTGGGTCCACATTTTCAAAATAAGTTTTTCAGGCATATTGAAGATCCCTCATACATAAAATACTGCAAGAATATGTGTACACACTATACCTAAAAACTCTCACTTTTTGTATTAACATGTGGTCATCCTGCTTTCATTGTCCCATTCAACTTTTTGAACCCTTTCATGATCACCACTTGAATATCTATGAACAACATATTCATCTATATGGCCATTTGATGCATTAATTTGTATAAGATAATATTAACATTGCTCGACCACTATTTGGAATTCCAAAAAAATCTCCTTTGTATACACTTTTGCCATATTATCCTCAATAGCATGTTGTGTTTTCATAACTGGCATGTTGTGTGTTGTTTTACAATCAGCATCCATTTCTGCCCCAACGCCTCCCTTTAATAGCCTGTTCATATGCATATGAAAATTCCAACAATTTCATGTTACGATGCACATATTTATCAAATAATGAATTCATACTCTCAAATCACTCTGTAGTTTCATGCGAGCTAAAAAATGACATCTAATATAAGCAGGCACCCCACATATATCTGATGTTATATAGTTATTGTAGCCATGAGTAAACATGCAAGTCATAAGTATCGATCATATCAGCCTAAGTCTTTTCAAATTCATCTGGTATCTCACTTTTGTATATATAATTAGACTAAGTTTTCTAAAAAGTTAGATTGTTATGAATCGCAACACCCATCTTTTTATGAAATGTTTTATTCAAGTGTCATAGGCAAAGAACATGGTGGGTTTGTGGAAATACATCTCTTAGAGCTGCTAAGATAGCAGCATCTTGGTTAGTCACTATTACTTTAGGAGTTACACCTCCCATCATATCAAGTCATGCTTTAAATAGCCATTTAAAATCAATTATGGTCTCTCTAAAAAGCAGTCCCACCCTAAGTAATATTGATTGCTTGTGATGGTTAATGCCAACAAATGGTCCAAATGGCATTGTCATATCATATTCATTTGTCTTATATGTCATGTCAAAACACACAACTTCACCAAATGCCCCATAATTAATTTTACTTGCACCTCAAACCAAAAAAATGACATCGGATGTCCTTCCCCATCCACTTGTAAGTCAAAACTAAAATGAGGATCGGCTTTTGATTGACTCTGAAAGTATTGTAGTAAAGCATCTGCCCCCACTAAATTTAGATTAATGTCACCTTCTACAAGCATTTCAAAGGTCTACCTATGAAAACCCCATTTTTTCTAACCCCCTTGCCTTTAGCCATAAAGTCTAACGCTTTTGCTACACCAAGCAATGTCATGCAATTACATCTGGTGAGACATCTCTACTTTTATTTTTTCTTTTTCTTATTATTGGGTATAACATTTGAAGGTTCATGTGGACTATGTGAGTCTACTGGCTAGCAATCTAATTGAATAGGTTGAGCCCTCCTTAATCCCTCTTTAGAGCATTTAAAAACCCGAGCACATACATCTCTACTGACCAACTTTCTTGCATAACTCTTTCTAATACTAAACCTATATAATTTTTCTTAACCATTATAGAACTGATAAGAATCATCCTCACTATCCAATTGTTGGCTAATCTTTGGGGTTAAATCAATAGGAGCTCTATGCAAAAATTCATGTATACTTGTTAATGCATTTTGTACAACACTACCCACTATATCCATATTATCAATTTCTCTACTATCTATTTCGACCCCCCACCCATTTGGATCAATGGAACTTGCCCCATCCCTATCATTTACGTACACAATATCTACATATAAATCTATGAACCTAAAACAACCTATGTGAAAATAGGTAATAACACTATCCTTCAATAAATATGTTAATCGCTTCAAAACATGATACACTATGTAAAAATTCAGATGAGCATCCATGTAGATTGTAAATTTGGATTTATTTACCAATCATACAACCATCTGCAACTCAAATTTTTGAATTATCTAAGGAAAATTGTAGAATAATATTTGTGGTGTTTAGTTTCAAAATCTTTGGGCAAAAACACAGATGAATTAATTACAAAAATCCAACGCATCCATTAGATCGAGACTGGAAAGAAAAATTAAACTTGAGATCTGAGAAATCAAGAGGAGAAAGAGGCTCGTAGAAAGATATAGTGTAGCTATTACACTGGAAAGACGAGAAATGGGTAGTCAGTGGTAATCAAGAAGATGGGAATTCTGGGGATTTTACCTCCATTTTAGAACAAACAATGATAGCGACAATAATGAAAGAGTGGAATGAATACGACTTACTTTGAGAACTTCTCCATGTTCGTGAGTCCTGCCAGAGTAATGGGTTTAGTGACTCCTTTGTGAATTGGGAAGATGGGACTTCATTAGATCAGGCAATTTTCAAGGTCCCCTCCAAGTCTGGAGATTTGGGGGTAGCTGCTTGCAGAATCTGACTAGAGAGGCTACAGCACTAGCATGGGTTTTCATCTTCTCCTCCAGTTCAGGAAGATGGGAATGCAGGGGGAAGCAGTCCCGTCATTCCATACAAGTGAGTGTGTTTTTTCAAATATCATATACAAAATGCCCTCTTGTCCTCCCTCCCTCACTCGTAGTTGGCTTGCGACATTCCACATGGCTCCCACACAATCCAAAGGCTATTAAGGCAGCTACACTGAAATTTTCAGTGTAACCAACTACACTAGATTATTCCCTATATATAATGTTTAATTGTTGCATGATGTCAGTGACAGTAAGAGCAAAAATACCTGCCTTTGTCATGCTAATGCGACCTACATCCGATAGCTAGTAGCTAGTATGAGTTGTGAAATTGATGGGAGTTGTTTGATTAATGCCAATGATGGAAGCATCATTCATAAATTTCTGAGATCAAGAAACTGTAAATTACCAATCTTTTACAGCAAACAAAGTAGGGGTGCAACTCAAGTTATTTGGGTACGTGTTGAAGTCAACCCTAACCCTAACCTAATCCTAATTTTGAAACCTTAACCCTAACTTTATCCCAATGGTTTGGGTTTAGGTTGAATTCGAGTTAAATTCGAGCTATATTCAATCATAGAATCAAACATTAAAAGGCCTTAAATATTTCAAGATAAAATCCTTAATATTTTATGGTGTGACTAAATCTTTAAACGCTTGATATAATGTGATTGAATATTTATAACTTAGTGGTCACTTCACTGAGAAAGATGAAGAAAGGAAGAGATAAAAAGTTAGGAGATAAATGACTGCATATGATGGCACTCGTATTGATAAATACCTTTGGTTTGGACCTTTAAAACACTTGGGAAATAAGGATAAAAATAAGAATTTTTGAAAACTATAGCATATAAGGTTGGATGTTCGTAATTGATTTAACTTCAAAAAGAAGATTTTCAAAAAGGACATGGAAGTAGGGGATGAAACTAGGGAGATACGATCAATTAGAGAAAAATACGCTCGTACTAAGAACAAAGATAGGGATCATGGGAATGATATGAGATTGGTAGATTATTTGTACTTCCTAAAAGAAATTTCAAAAAGAAGGAATAATGTAATATGAGTTATGAAAAGAAAAAATGCATAGTTTTTAATTTTGTAACTAATAATATGTAATTAAGGCAAATTTTTGGTTGGGTTATATCACACCCCGCTTAGGGGCCTATACGTTTTATCATTTCCCTAAAATTATCCTAGTTTTAAGGGGATTACTCTGCCAAAATCCAGTAGAGTCTAGCCTGAACTATGAGGCTATATACCTGTGCATGCATTAATCATATAAAATCACAATGTCAATAACTATAAAATTCTAACAAAAATCATAAAACACTCTCAACTCACCCACAACTACCCAACACCAAAATGAATCATGGTGGCTATACATAACTAGGATCATACAAATCCATTCACAATTTATTATCACTATGACATGCCCATACCTTTAATTATATATATCATTTGAAATCTAATAAATACAATTATATAATTGCACTATGAAATTACAATTCCACTTCTTATATTATAAGGAGGACATCTTCATGCCTTGCTCGTCACTCCCAACCCTTAGTTGGGATTATTTACCTGTCCCGTCAGTTAAAAATTAAAATAAGAAGGCATGAGTCTGGGCGAACTTAGTAAATAGACACGATATAAAAACCATAATCAAATAGAAACGCCATGTTCAAAACCAAGATATGAATAAATACATGACCATATAAGCATACCAGGAACCTATACCCATAAGCTCAACTCCTTATTAATCTTACTATCACATCTTATGTCATTTAGGCATATTCACACATCATTATCATCTATAATGCATTCTCCTTGAATGCTTCCATTCCATCAAGACACATAGTCATTTAATTATCATACAAAGATTTTGGGGATATTCAATCTCTATAAATTCTCATATTTATAATATACAACAAAAAGAAAATCCTAGGATAATACTTATCCCCATCAATCATCCATTCACATTTTCATGTCGTATTATATATACTTCCAGTCCATCAAGACACATAGTCATTTAATTATCATACAAAGAATTCGGGGATATTCAATCTCTATAAATTCTCATATTTATAATATACAACAAAAAGAAAATCCTAGGATAATACTTATCCCCATCAATCATCAATTCGCATTTTCACGTCATATTATGTATATCAACTAATACTACATAAGGGGATATCTGTTATCCCCACCAATCAAGCATTCTTGTATTGTCATAATTATCATATAATATACAATGATGAGATATTCTTTATCCCTCAAATTTAGATATTCACACACAAGAATAGTTATCATTACATACAAAGATACAAGATACTTTCTATTCCTAGCAATCACATATTCATATCATAAAAAATACACCAATCATGACAATCCAAGGGTTAGCCGTTATCCCCAACATTCATGTATTCATAAGATCTAATAAACATCAACCTTTAAAAAAGTACAGGATATCCTCCACACATACTATTCATGTTACCAAAAGAAGCATGGGATGCTCACTATCCCTAACCATGCATATATTCCCAATTGCAAAACATGAGATATTCATTTTCCCCATCTAGTCATACAGTCAATCAGAACATAGCCTACTGACCTTACTGACGAATCATCTTACAACTTCTTGAGTTCCATAACTCCACAAGCTCCATAGTTTCCCATCCATACTCAAATGATCCTATATAGGTAATGACCTCATTTGCATATGTGTGACATTAGAACAATTCATCAAACATGTCTTATGCATAACTTAACTATCAATTTCCACGATGGTATAAACATAATAACATTATGTAACACCCTGCACCCACACCTTATGCGTTTCGACCATGCCACACCTGGGCCGATGCGGAAATCTACCATTTCTTAAGGGAAATCTTATCATATTCTCATAATTTCCTTAATTCTAAGGGAAATATACTACCTAAAATTCAACAGAGTCTGCCCTAAAATATATGCAGTTATACCTGATATACATGCATGAAATCAAATAAAATTTTATATTTCTATAATCAAATGACAATAATTGGAACCGGATCATGATGGCAATACATTTTCCAGGATTAATACAAATCCATCTACAATATCATGAATAATTTACTATGACATACCGTTACATTTAGTTTACATCATTTGGAATAAAATACAATCATACATAATTACATAACGGGATTTCAATCCTAATATTCTAGCATACCATTAAAACATCTTCTACTCTTGCTCCTCAATCCCAACCCACAATTAAAATTCTTTACCTATCCTATCAGCTAAAAAAATAGATTAAAAAGGCGTGAATCTGCGCAACTCAGTAAGTAGACAAAATATAAAACAATAATAACACAAACATTTATCGTAACAACATGTTCTAACCAAGATTATGTATCAAATACAATATAATTCAAATTTAAACCATCACCATAACCACATCACATTTCCATCTCATCCTAAGATGTATAACCCAAGGCAACCATATAATGAGGCTTGCATCCTCATTCTTTCCATGCACACCCTACGCCTTTCCGACGTATAATATCATACAATATCATTCCGGCACTTCACATCACATCTGAGCCACTTTGGCTCATTGTCCTGCAATACACGCCATACAGGCATCTCATATCACCATACATGCCATGCAAACACCATATATCCAACTATGCCATACAGGCATAGTATTACAGTTGTGCCTTCAATGCACATTATATCAATGTACATATATTATATCTATACTATCATGGAATGTTTCTCATTCCATTCATACATATAATCATATGATATAACATACAACTTACACAGCTATGGGATATCACTTATCCCATCTTTGTCACCCATTAATAATATCACAATAGGGAATTATACTTTCCCTATTAATTCATACAATGAAGACACATCAATATAACATATTATCAAATC